>WOGJ01076782.1:0-12045 GCA_015342185.1 Leptinotarsa juncta | reverse complement strand
GCTTTCATTTTTTGCTTTCCCGGTATATTTTTTAACCAGTGACCATGTTGCCTTTCCTTTATTTGTAGCATTTGAAATATATTGATTGTCAGATATTACCTTCGACTTTTGATAACATTTTTTAGTATTGTCGGTATTGTTCATTTGATATAAGTTGTTTTAATTTCTTTTGATTTTTTTATTTTTACATGATATTCTAATGCCCTTAGTCATCCAGTTTTTTGTGTCTTCATGTTTAGTATAAATTTTTTTGGGCTTCAATATAATATTTATCAGATTCATTATTTTATTAATGAATATATAATAAGCTTTATTTGGATCATCAGTAGTAGATAATTCTTTCCAATCAAGAGAGTCTATTTCAAGTCTGAATTGCTCCATCTTCGCTTCAGAGAATTTTCTTTTGCATTGTGTTGCTTTGGGTCTCGTTTCGCTTAATGTGGATAATATTAAGATTTGTCTTTCATGATCAGAAAGTGCAGTATTTAGAATTTTTGATTCATAGTGTTTACTTGTAGGGATAAATATATTATCCAGAAAGGTATGTGATTGTTTGTAATTCTTGTTGAGTCAAATATGGTTTGATGCATATCATAGGTGGTTAAAATATTTAAAAAGGCATTTGTCAGTACGTCTTTTGTTAGTACATGCATCTAATATTTTACTCAGTGAGTTAAAAAATATTTTAGTGTCTCCTGAGGGAGGACGATATATACATAATAAAACTATTTGAGGTGATGCACTTACAACTGATGAACTTTCAAAACGTCCCTCAACATTATTTTAATGAAGTTCGGCGAATTCTTCACTGTGGGTATTTGTGTATGATCTGACAAAATTACATGAACCGCCGTGTATACTATTGGCTCTAGAAAAGTTAGATAGAAGTGCGTAGCCATTAAGTTTCATACAGTTCTCTTCATGATCTGTATACCAGTGTTCAGTGAAACATATATATGAAGGTTTAAGATGTAGGTCTCTTAGTAGAATTTCTATCTGTAAATAACATATAAATGAAATCACAAAAGTAAAATCTCCAAAATTAAGTGACAATATGAACTGAAAAGAGACAGTGAAATAACAATAAGTTAATACAAACGTTCAGGATATAAGAACATGGTCAATAAAATGAAATGAATCAATTTGAATCAAATTAATAAAATACCGTAGATATTACAGTTAGTCATACTCAATTAAAATTATCATCGTAGAAATCTGCCAAGTTATAATAAGGTCTAACAGAAAGCAAGTCTTTCAACTCTTTCTTAAGAGCGCTAAGGTCATTTATGGTTCTTATAGCTTGAGGAAGGTGATTGAACATTTTGAGACCATTGTAAATAATGGAATATTTAACTAGGGTCGAAGAAGGCCGCGGTAATTTGAAACTGAATCATTGCCTGGTTTGATATATTGGCTCGTCCAAGTTATTAAACAAGATAGAGACAAAAAAAGGCCGACAGGTGTCGACCGTATTGCACGTATTACTGGTTGAAGGCATATAGTAGAATACACACCTCAAAAGCAAATACCATAACTAAGATGGGATTCAGAAAGGGAATGATAAAAACCATTCTAGCCACTGCAGATCCAAGCTCTAATGCAGTTACTCGTATTGCATAACATCCAGAGAAAAGCACGGATTCCAAACTATCTACATGTTCGTTGAATTTCAAATTATTGTCAATGAACAAGCCAGGGAATTTAGAAGTTGGTACATTGTCAATTTGAATACTATTTAGATGTACAGCTGGCACCTGGTCACGATGCTTTTGTTTTTGATAAATTCGAGAGATTTGAGTCAAACCAGTCTTTCACTTTCGTGATGTTTCTCTCAAAAACTTCTTATAACATATGGTTATTAGGGGCATGCCATAAAATGGTGGTATCATCAGCAAATAGGTGTTAATATACGCTATGTCATTAATGTAAATGAAGAATAAAACTGTCAACTACGAACTGCCTTATAAAAGTACTGATCCCGAGTAAAGAGGACTGGATCCTCCGGGAGGAGGAAATATTACGAGCAGATAGTTGTTGGTTCACACATGGATCAAAAATAACTTATGGTTCCGGTGAAGGTGTTTTCAGTCGCAGACGTAGACAGAGATAACAACCTGCCTAGGAACCTATGCGACTGTATTTCAAGCAAAAATTTACGCCATTGAATTGTGTGTGGAGAGATTGGAAAAATCCAACCTCATACACAAGTCTATAAAAATAATCTCGGACAGTCAAGCGGCGTTAAAAGCTCTGGGCTCCTACCGACCATTAAATTGGTAGCAAAAACGACTCTCCTCAATACGAAGACTTGACAGATTGTCTCTGGTCTGGATTCCTAGCCATACTGACCTGGAAGGCAATGAGATTGCTAACTTCTTTGCAAAAGAGGGTGGTGCAAACAGCTTCATCGGACCAGAACCTGTCATTGGCATTGCTTTAGGCTTTGCCAAACAAATATTTTACACCTGCATGGCAAGAAGATTTATGGACTTCTGGCAGAATCTTCCAGGATTGGCTCACTTCAAGGCGTTTATTCACACTTCGAACCTTTATACCAAACAGTTGTTGGATTACAGTAGGGATAAACTACGATGTCTAACAAGCCTTCTTATAGGTCACTTCATCTGAATTATCATACGCAGAGACTCGGACTGTCGGAAGACAGTGTGTGTCACCTCTGTTTGGAAAAATAATGAAATATAAGAGCACATAGTTTGTGCCTGCCCCGCTGGGGACCCAATCAGGTTTTTAGAGTTTGGCAGAGCTGTAATCTTACCATCTGACCTGAAAGACCACTCACCGTACAAACTGATCGGCCAGAATAAACCCTTACGGTGATGGTCGAATATACCCACTCACTTTGGACCTAACCTAACTATGAACAGTGCCAAAGTTTCCATTCCAAACAGCCTATTGTTTATTTTTTTATGAATCGGTTTGATAAAATTATCGGAAATCTGTCGCACCCCTACGAACGACAACCCTCAGAAGTCAAAACTTGTGCGAGCTAAGGATTAACGAGGTCTTACCTTTAAACGTGTGATTCCTAACACGGGTTAGACGATAGCAAGTGAAAATCGATCGTTCAGATTAGGGCTTGAACCACCTACCAACACGACAGTTATTTCGAGAGAGTGATCAAAGCACCTACGTCGAACCGCCTGGGTACCGACCAATATAACATATAAGACCAATATAAGATTTTAAAGGATAGTTTTAGAGTTAGGGTTTAGTTTTCTTATTCTCCTGAAGAAGCCAATTTGGTTGGTAAAACGTGCGTCGAGAAGAGTTTAGCAGTTCTGGTGATTGGGAAAAGTGCTCGTTTTGGATATAGAACTTCCAAAAAATAACCTCAGAATCGTGAATCGGTTGTATATATTAGCGAAGCCCGAAGTAGGTTTCTAATAGTTTTATCAAACACGTATGACTGTATCACTTCCAGTCTTGAGGAGGTGATTCATTCATTTTGGCAACAGTAAACTGTATTCAAAAAAACTGGTTAGCGGTTTTGGTTTGTTTCAGTCAACACCTATAAATTATGTTTTTATGGCCCGTGAACGAATCAAGCTTCTCGTCTTAATTATCGACGATGGCGCTAATTTGGCAAACAAATCTAGGAAATCTGTCCGCAGCTTTCGACGATAATATCGCAGAGATAGGGAGTCTTACATATAAATGGCAATTAGTGTCATAGCGGAGGTAGATCGAGATTGCATCAAGCGTTATTTTTTTGTTAACGGTTAGGATACGCTTCCACGATGAGAACCTGAATGAAAATATAAACTCATGAGTTGTACATTGTATGCCAATGTTGAGTTGAAGAAAGATGTCTATGAACTATTTCTTTCGCGACAACTGATTTGATATTTCCAGTCTGCAGATCATTATCCTCATTCATTATAGAATATTTGTAGCAAGTGAACGATGGCGATAAAACAATAAAAAATATAGTCATAGTAGCAAAATAAATTCAACAACCTGAAGATATTCTGTAAATTATGTAGTTTAAACAACGATGCTTCATTCAGCCGACTGCTGACCAACTTGATCGACTCAACATTTTGCGAACTAAAAAATGAAACGAAAAAAGATGCTCATGGGGATCATGAAAAAATTTGAAATATTTGGGGTCATGTAGGGGTACTTTCGCTGATATGAAACATGCAAAAGAAGAAGGGATTCTCATATAAAATATATTATTAACAAACTACAGACTATTCTAAAGAGATTCCAATATCTAAAAAGCATATAACCAACCCACCTACTAAAAATACTTACCACGCACTAGTGGAAAGTCATTTTCGCTATGGAATACTAGGATGGCGAGTTGCAGCGAAAACCCAGCTACATCTCCTAGATCGACTGTACCTAGAAGCAAAAATTATGAACACCAAACAACTATACTTTTTCCTCACTCTTATAAAATATCACTCCACATAAACACCAGTTCTCACTACGAATGCATACTATACACGAAATCGAAATCAACACCTAGTTCCCTGTATGATGAAAACAACAACACAACATTCTTTTCAATATTCAGCACAAAAATTATATAATAAATTACCTGAACGGTTGAAAATATTGATATATCTTTCACAATTCAAAAATGCATTAAAGAAGTACATTCTTGAGAATCCAAGACAACTATTTTAATCACTATTTCGATGTACTGCTCACATAGATGAGAGCTTTATTATCATCCTCATTATTATTATTTTATGAACTATATTTTTACTTTTACATTGTATATTTTCTGCATAACTATTATATCATTTGCATTCCTTTTATAACATTATTACATCTTAATGCGAAACAAGTGCAACAACATATACCATTCATTAGCTTCATCCATATGTTTCGTAAGATATCAACCTTATTACTTACTTATTTTATTACTTTACTTACTTATTTTTATTATTTATTTTTATTACTTACATAAATAAGGAGGAACTTTATAATTACTCTGATTACTTTGATTTTATATACTATGTTTTTATTTATTCATTTTTTCTATTGTTCAATACTTGTATATGTATGTTATTGTTATCCGTATTTTTTAGGTATTGTATGGCGAAACAAGTGCAATAGCACTTATCGCTCATCAGCTTTATTCACATTATCAATATTCTGCGAACTGTGAAATACTTCTTTGTATTATGTAATTGCATTGAATAAAGATTATTATTATTATTATTATTATTTTCCATCGGCTTCCATCAGATCAATTCCACTAGATATGAGTTAATAAAGTAGGAAGCTGATTAGTAAGCGCATAACTTATTCAAAGAAGATAGGAGGAAAAGGAGAAAGAATTGCAGCCTGAAAATGTTCCTTGTGAAGAAATAGTCCCTTCCAGATCACCCAATCCATATGAAGAAAATGAAGCTGTAAGTGAGTCTCTTTTTAGTTCATCATCTTCAGCATTGTCAGAAGAGGACGAAATGAGGTCCCCAAATTTCATGTCTATAAAAGGATTATTCGGCACCATGACTTGCAAGAAATTTGAAAAGATTTCAAAGAAAGGACTTCCTCCTTTTGCTGATAAAAATCAAGATAGGTTGGAAAAAATTCTCAGCAACCTTAAAAAATTGGCAGCAAGTGAAGACCGAATGCATGTAGATTGGAAAATGTTGGCTACCAGAAAACATAAGGTATTGAAACCAATATCTGACCTAAAATATTGTCAGCCTAATGAAAGACTAGAACATAAGGTATCATGAGAGCTCAACCGAATTCTGACTGACTCAAATACAATGACTGAGCAAAAGGTTATAGATAAAGTCAAAAAATGGGAAATTAAATCAAAACCATTTCTGAAACAATTGATAAGAACTTCAAAGAGTACAAAAAAGAAATATAGAAGAGTACGGCGTCAGCAATCTCAGAAATGGAATCAAAAGTTTTAGGACTGCCAAGATCTGTAGATAAAAATAATGAAGATATTCCAGAATCCTCTTGTAAAAGTTACCTGAAAATGGTGGAAAACAAGAACTCTAAAATATATCGGAAAGATGATCCTCAAGAAGAACCATCAACTTCTGATGAAACATGCAGTGATGAATTAGATAAGACAATATCACAGGATAATAGAATGGACACTAAAGAACCATTTGATGACAGAAAGAAGAAGAGGAATCAGAGGAGAGTACAGCAAAGATATGAGAAAGTCGAGATGGAGAGGCGCGAGATTATGAAGAGGATACAACTAAGGAGGACTATAGCATGTGGGTTCCTCCCAGTGCTCAATTAGGAGATGGTAGGACTAGTTTGTATGATAAATATGGGTATTGAAAGTTCATAATGATACGATTATAATATAGAACTATTGAATACTTTTTTGAAACGTAGAATTAGTCACAGTCAGTATGTCCCAATTATAGAATTGGCTGTCCAAATTAAATAATTGGCTAGTTACTGCATCTTATAATATTTTTCTGTTAAACAACTTTGTTAAAGAAAAATACAAAAATTGAGTTCATTAATAATAAAATAGATTCGGTGTTAATACAGAAGCAAATATATGAAAGGAGATTTTCCTGAGTTTTCCTGGAAAAAAATTGAATATATCAAAAAAAGGGAGATTTCGTTAAAACAACAGATCAAATGAAAAAAGAGAAGAAGAAACTGTAGAACAAAAAAAGAGAAGAAAACAAAATTATGAGTTGCTGAAACATGTGTCGCAGCAAAAGGTGCGCAGAAGGCAAAAATAAAAGGATCAATAGAAACAGCAGTTGCACAACATAAGTCAAAATATCAAAGAATTCTGGAAAAGACAGACTTTCAATGCCGTTTTAAAAGACGCTGAAAATGAGTTGCGGAATGTCAACGAACAGATCACAGAAGAGGTGAATAGGACATTGAAAGACCAACTCAAGTAAGCTCACATAATCGGACAACGATTGTTTCTTGAATAAAGTACACCAATTCCAAAATACATTCTTAACGGGATCAGCAAATCGATTGCAATTTGACAGCAGCCAACGCTAATGACTAGTTGGAAAAGGAAATGTCCACTGGTCTAATTTCATCTCTGCAGAGTTACAGATGTTTTTACGAAAACAGATGTATTGAACCAACGAACCAACCATCTAAAAGAATTGCAAAGTAATGTAATAACATCAGAATTTAGGTAGCGGTTTTGAATTCAGTTGAGAAAGAAGTTGGAATATACAGGGTGTGTCCTAACTACGGTACAAAACTTCAGAGGGTGATTCGTTAGGTTGCTTTCAGAAAAAAAGTTCCTATGAACATGTCCGGAGTTGCTTCGTTTCTGAGATACAGGACGGTTTTTATAAAGTATCATAACTATCTTTACACCGATTTGGTTCAAATGTGTTACAGTATTAAATATCATAACTATCTTCACACCGATTTGATTAAAATTTGTTACAGTTATTTGAATTGATATGGCGCTCATATAATCCTAACTATATTATAAATATTCGGTCCAGTGGAGTCTCGGTGGGCACCAGAGCCAAAAATATTGGGAAATAAAGTACGCCACTGACTTGTTATAGTTTCTTTAGATTGATCAACTGAACACAACTTTTCTTCGCTTGTGTTTTCTTCATATCTAGCTTCATTTTCGAGAAAAAAAACATGGAAAGCCTTCACACCAAAGTTCTGGTTCCAAAGACCTGGAATATAGAACGAACTTACCTATAGAAGTAATTAAGGAATTACTAGTATGCTGTATATGAAACTGTTATTTCCAACTGAAGGACGAATTCTTTACACAAGATGAGGGACTGCCAATGGAATCGCCACTTTCACCAGTTAAAGCCAACATATATATGGAGTGGTTTGTGGAGTGGTCCACAAGAAACCTCGAGTCAGGTTGAGATACGTTGACGACCCCTTCATAATATGGACCCATGGGAATACTAAACTAGATGCCTTTCTGAAACACATCAACAGCGTGAGACCTTCCATCACTTATACAATCGAAAAGGAAATCCACAACCAATTGCCATTCTTAGACGTATAGGTGAAGGGGAAAACATCTGTATACCGAAAACCCACTCACGAATCCTGAACCACGAATCCAACCACTATCAATTGACTTTGGGGCTCTGTAATACGAAGAAAGATCTTCAACGAAATGGCTACTCCAAAGGGATGGTGGAACAAACTTTGGCTAAAAGACAACAAGAGCCTCGCAAGGAAGAGAAGCCGTCACAAACAGTGCTTGCACTTCCTTACATCAGAGGATTATCCGAAAGGATAAGAAGAATTGGGTCCAAGTACAACATCAGAACCTGCTTCAGATCCGTAAACACTATCCTTAGCAAGCCTACGAAAACCAAGCCACGCGAACTGCGATTCCAAGAATGGCATTTACCTGATACCCTGTGAGTGCAGAAAATCCTTTATCGGTGAAATAGCGAAGGGAAACCAGCAAATCAGAAATACCAGAGATGGGTTTGGGCCCATCAACATAACATCCGAGTGGTCCCAAGCTGAGATTATACACAGGAAGGAACACTGGTTTAGGAGGAAATTCAAAGAAGCCGCATGCATGTTGTCAAACAATGTATTAAGCCAAGCTAGCTTAGAGGTACGCAACATACTGAAACCCATTATCAAGCGAAAAATGACCAACTCCCGCCAAACTGTCATCTTCCGCTAAACCGGTGAAGCATAAAAATGAAAAGCGGGGATAAGTTAAAGTATTCGAACGACCTGTATATAGTCATCTCTCGGAAGAATTAGTCCAGTCATCAACCGAAGACGATTGTTGATAGTAAGAATCCAAATGTGAAGTAACTTGGTTTGGAATCTCTTAATTTTTCATTTTTACTTTTTGTTTAATTGTTCTATTTTTTATTTGTATTTTATTTCACTATAATTTTATTTAAGGGTTCGTTTTAGACAATGGACAACATAAAATAAAAACCAAAAGTAAATAATGAATAATATTTTCATTGAAGTAAATGAGCGAAATGTCCACCTTCTGATAAAATACACGACAGCAATCGTTGTCTGACACGTTCAAAAATACCTGGAGTATTCCTTTCTATTAGATTTAGATCAAACACATTCAATCGAATAACATTTTATTGTAAAGTTTTCACAGAACAGTTTGCAAAACCACAACACGTGTTTTACTTTACAATAGCTCCCTCTGGTGTATTTATATTACGAGTAACTAAACTTTACTTGATTAGTGCTTGCTATAATTTAGTAATTTCAGGTATAAACTTAGAAATTTCAATAATTTGAATCATGTAATGGATGAAAGTTTGTTAAGTTTACGTATCACCTTATTTCAAATTACTACACATTGGAAAGAATATTCAATGAAGGGGAAGTATTGAATTCTACTTGATTATTTAGGAAATTGTCAGAACTTTTGAATCTGTTTATTTTCAAGCATCCCAAAAAATTGAGTTCCAAACCTTTCTTTTCCGAATGAACACATTATAGTCCTGGATGAAGGCAGGCCCCTCTGCCAAAGGAGGTTTGCAAATGTAGAATTGGTCTACTCCTAAGCTCTTTAATTCTTTGGGATGAAGTTCTCCCTGTTTATTTTCCAAAAAACGAGAGATATTATTGGTGGGTTGCGATGCGAGTTGACTAGCGAGTTGATAACTTGACATCACTCTTCTGTTTCACTATCCAGGAGGCCATCTGCGCACGGTAAAGGTAAAAAATTGCGATAGTATTCGGCACTGATCAGAAGTGAAAATCAACTGGTAGTTTACGTGATTGACAAAAAATAGAATAATCCAACTGCACCAAAGTTGCACTTACAAATATCCTGTATGAAATATAAAACTTTAATTAACTGAGAATAATGATAAGAATTAAAATTAAAATTAAAATAAATCAAAAACCAGGTAAATTCCTGCATTCCATGAATATGCAAACCACTGACACGTGTTTCTGGATCATTAGCTGTTATCAGTGCGGTATAGCCAAGTGTACGGTTGGGCAATACTTGTTTGCAGGAAACAAGTATTGCCCAACCGTATACTTGGTTGTACGTGTATTTGTGTTGACAAACACACGGAGTAGGTATCATCATTTGTATCATAAGCTTGGATCCGAACATCACACAGGTAGCTAAAGCTTCCTCCGTGGTGACGTCAGTGAAATCTATAAACCGACGCGATCTGTCAAAAGGAATAGAAACAAATGGATATATCGTCCGTATATCGAGCCTGTCGTTTGAAAGTTCAAAAAGCCCGGAAACAAAGTCGACAAAGAAGGAATGCATGAAATGTAAGAACCCAAAAACCTAGATAAAGGCATTGAAAAAACGACCAATTTCATGGGCATATGTCCCCAAGATAAGGAAGAATGCGACCCATCAGGAAAAAACGAATGCACCGCTTCGAAGCATATGGAAGCTTTTGCTGTTCAAAGTAAAATTTTTTTGTCTGGATATTAAAAAAACAGACAGAGATTTTATGTTCAGGGTCTTCTGGTTAACAAATAATGCATTTCTACTATTGGGAAACCTTCAGATAAGTTGTTCGAGTAGACTCATTCGAAGTCGATTGAGTCAATATCAAGGAATTTGGTGTAGGGAACGAGTATAGGACAAACATACTTGAATAATTAGCAAAAACAAAATTCGGCTTGGTTTTGCCTTAAGTCCACTTTGACTACAAAAAGAGTAGAAGCTGAGTAACACCATCAAGATGGGTTAGTACCTAAGCATCCAAACCTTCGTAAAAAAGAATGACTCAATAGCAGCCAGAGGTTTTTATATCGTAGAGTACGAAAGTTCAGTAAAGAAAAACAATCTACCTCCAGTACCCAACAGTTAGACTTGAAAAAGAACAGAATGGGGAAAACCTGATAAAACTCTGATCAAAATAATGGAAACTATGTTGAAACAATTTTGGCTGAATAATTGAATAATAATGAATTCCTTAATTTTTTCCAGATTTTGAGAATATGAAATGTTAAACGGTTTTCTCAAGTTTCAGGTAAGCCAAGATGAATCTTATTTGAATTGAAGGGGATATATTTTTAGGAGCGATTCATTTTTGGAAAAGAATTTATTATTTCCTTTCTTTCTTTGGAAGATTCTCACATTTTTTTGTATCAAGATGGAGTAGTAGAAAGCCAAAAACTTTCTTTCCCAAAAATTAATCACTCCTAAAAATATAACCCCTTCAATTCAAACACTTTCTATGTTATTTTACCACTTTTCTAATTGTAATTTATTGTAATTGATTGAAAATGTTCTTATAAGACAAAACTGCAGTAACAACAACGAATAAAAGTGGTATAAAAACATAGAATGTTTTATTTTTCATTTTTCAACATATAACTTATTAGTTCAAATTTAGAGTTTCACTGCGGTACAGTAATCAAAACTCAGATTTATTGCGCATAAACTACGGCAACAGAGAGTTGGAAATGTTCATTCAAACATGTTTTTGTTCTCTCTCACTTTAATTTGACGGTCATCTAGTAGAACCATTTGGTTGTAAGAGATGTTTTCGTTGGTAGTTGCAGTTGTTGGACGTCTGCCCAAAATTTCACTGTGGTAAATGATGGTGCAGAGTCCCTATATACAAAATCCAACTTATCTTTGATTTGCGTAGGCGTATTGCCTTTCAAAAACAAATATTTACTGACAGTTCGATACGCCATTTTGACCATTTTCATAAAAACACTCACATCAACTCACTCAAATGACTGTCACCTCCCTCTCAACTTCTGTTCGCCTCGCCCGATCACACTTTTCGTAACGCTCTCGTCACGCATTCACCAGCTTACTCCGCAAGTCAAGCGTGCGTAAAAAAAATTCACTACAAAAATATTCCAGCTACAAATTAACTCCTTCAGGACCTCTAAAAGGCGACAATTACAAGATCTAGACTGTTGTACCTTCGAATTCGATATCACGTTTGAGATAAGGTATGTTAAATTTAAATGGTCATTAGTGGAAGAAAGATCAGGTAGATAGGAGCCCGAGGACATGCGTCACGGCGCGCGATACGCCTCATAAATGTCACATGCAGCGGCGGTTCCACAGATCCCAACCATTTATTTCGGGGCCGCCTCGCGCATTTGTTCCTGTCG
>WOGJ01076657.1:0-14612 GCA_015342185.1 Leptinotarsa juncta | reverse complement strand
TATTGAAGAATATTTGTATCTGTAAATATTTGTATGGTGCTTTAACTTTCACTTATATCTTTAATGTTTGTGTGTTGCTATAAGTTTTATCTGATTAGACATGTTTGTATGTTGCTATAAGCGATTAAACATAAGTATATTCTGACTATTCCTATACAATGTAAGTGCCACCAGGACACTTCACAAAAGCAAAAACTCATCACAAAAGGCCATGGTTACTGTATCATGATCCGCGGCTGGTTCTCACCAACTAGTTCGAATCATTACAGCAGAGTCCTATTCTGGGTAAATGGACAAAATGTACCAAAACTTGCGTCCTCAGCAGCAGCCACTGGTCGAAAGGTCCCATCATGCTTCTTGACAACGCCCGTCCGCACGTTTCATGAATCACTCTCCGAAGTCGTCAAAGTTTTACCTCACCCACCATACTCCCCGGACCTCTCGCCAATCGACTACCATATCCTCAAGCACTGTGATAACTTTCCCACCAAAAGAGCCTTCGTCAACCAGGACCTGGTAAAACCGTCCCTTGTCGTCCCTGAGCACACAATTTTTATGCTGACGTTGATTCAAATGGCGCCTATTTCGATTGAGAGAGATCACATTTTGAAGTAGCTCCATAAAAACGGAAAGAAATATTGTGAACGTTATATATTTCTGAATACGACCTTGGATCATTTCCGTAATAAAGAAACGATACTTCCTCTCCACTTGCTTGTCTGACATGTCTTATTCTCAACAAACAGATGTCATAACAGTATTTTCTGATCAGCACAAATCTATAGCGATGCAAAATCAGATCATTTGGAATGGCCGCCTGGTGTTTTCACTGTTTTCGGATCGCAAGAAAGAACCGCTAATTCAATTTTCAACATGTCGATGGATTCGATATGATATATTTTGATGGAGAAACTGAAAAACAACATCGCGAGAACAAAACAGAATAGATCGTTACGGCGTTATATTTTTAAAAAAAGCTGCAATCAGACCATCTGTGCTTTTGTTATAGAGAATTGGGTATTATGTTACCTATCAATAAATCATGAGTATGAATCGATAATATGGAGTAGGGATAATAAAAACCAGTGTCGAAACTATGGAACAAGTCCACTTACTGATTCTCAATCTAACGTATGTTTTAATTTCAATGGGGAATGTTCCTCCTTACGAAAATTAAGTAGTTCTCATAAAAGAGCTCCGGAACAACGTATTTTAAACTAATCATTACAACCTTTTTCTTTAAAAAATTATTTAAATACTTAAAGAAGAGGAATGAAATAGTGCATTCAACATTTAAAGGGATTCGTTTCTATTTCACCATTTGGCAACATCGGTTATAGCTAATAAAGGACAATGAATCTGTTATCTGTATGAGACAAACAAAGATGACATATTTCAGAGGCGTGCTGTTCTGTTTTCTTATGTTCCGAGACATTATGTGACATATGACATTTTATGCACCTAACCTATCTTCATCTATTTGAATAAATAACAAAACAACTGTTGTTTATGTAACTTGTAGAGGTGGTATTGTACTATAATTTATATTTTACCTTAATTGTTGATTTATAAAGATACTTTTACTTTTTTAAAGTACAATATCTAGGTACGTATTAATTATTTCAACTTGTTGTATTATATACAAGGTAAAATATTTTAAGGAATGGCCAGGTAAAATTCTAGGCGCTGTTGCCAATATGTGAATTAGAAACAAATCCCTTTATCCCTTTATGTTTATATACTGAAAGAAAATTCAAAAGGTTTTATCATTCTTCGCCACTTTTCTTCGTGTACAATGAACAAATACGATTCCTTCTTCAACACGCCGATGAGATAATATAGATAAAATTTATAACTCGACTTGTGCAACAAACAAAATATTAGTGCTAACGTAAGAATAATTTACAAGACTGTTTGTTTACCCGTCGTTCTATTACAAAAACCAGACCCAGAAAAATTTATTTTATCTTCATCAAACAGATTGAAGAATACGGTCCTCTCACGACGTATCTCAATATTTATCTGGAACTCTCTTAACCGCGTTTTATCGGCCTAGTGGCAGATTACAGGATTTGAACAGGCAGAGGATGTTTGGTCGGGATCCGTGAATGAAAATATTGTGTGTAGTCTTGAAAGAACGCAAGAAATGAGGTTAAAGGTGACGGGTTAATCAACTTCGTGAAAGGAAGCTGATTCTAAAGTCTAATTACTGGAAAAGTGGCAATCACATGTTTTGAAATGTTCAGGAACTTGTATGTCACTAGTTTTTTTGAAGAGGACAAATTGACATTATTCTAACCTAAAATGTTGATTGGAAAAAATACTGAATGCAACTGAAAGTTCAAAAGGGATTACAATACAATTCAAGACTCGAACGAGTTGATCTAAGAGCTAAGAGAAAACTCCTCACGAGACATGGGGAGAAGGGATAGAGGTCCCGGCGTCAAGTCACATCAATTTTTTGAAAATGGCTCCAGAATCGGAGCCGAAACTTCGAACACAAAATTCCAGACGCGGTTTAACTCGAACTCAACGACAACAAGTATTATTATTATTCTAAACTTTAGAGTGGTACTTAAAGTTAACGTACAATGATATGGGATACAAAAAAAAGTCTTTTATCTAATTTTTATATTGTTCAGTATCTTCTATTCCATTCTTTCTTGCTTGAAATATTGAGTTCCTTGCGACAGATTCTCAGGGCAGATGAAATCATTTCCGGGCCTACATCACTTGAAATATGATGAGAACTAGATTCAACGGAAGTCTGCTTGTACCTTTGCTTAACCTTGCCAGAAACACATGTATCTGTTTTCACCGAAAATGATGTGAGGTATTAGTAATGGGTCTACAAAAATAAAACAGCTGAGTAAGTATTTTTGAGAAGAGTGTAGTTTTGGGGACTTCTGACTCAACAATGTTTGGTCAGGTTTAAAATAAAATTGAAGTAAACTGTAATACAATTGGAGATGTTTTATTCTTAACAGATATCAGTTGATAATAATAAAGAAGAAAGTAGTTTTTTTAAACATAAGTCTTCACTTGGGTTCTGTTTGTGTTTGTATACAGACAGTTTCTATAAATAATATTATTTGTCCTTATGACGATATTTATCAACATACAAGGGGATCTCATAATTCAGATCAATTAAATCAGTAACTGCTTTATTTGTTACAAATTTAACCACAAAATTATTTCAACGATAACAAATGAGTCCAATCGACTGCCAAAAAAGGGATGTTTTCAGTAGAGTCTTGAGGGAACCAAAAAAACACTTTGTATTCATTTTTTTTTAAACGCCAACCCCAAATTTATGTATAGTGTATGACTGAGAACGATAAACGTTTTGAATATCCAATATGAAATGAATCGAACAATCTTTTCACAATCGATATGTACCGATTATTTTGATACTTTTAACATCGCTGATCTTAAAATTTAACCACAAAAATTATTTGGAATTCACTTCAGAAGCTCGATTTATATATGTATGTTATTTACTTTTAAATGAAAAAGGTTGCGTTTTTAGGATTGAAAAATATGAGATCCGCTCCATGACGTATCCCATCGATAACAGTTTTAGTTTCTTTCATACCCCCAGAATCATGAACTTGCTATTTATGTTTTTCTAGGTAATTTCCAATCACCAAATTTGTAACAACCTCAAAAAAACCGTGTTCGCCAAAGTTGTTCCATCAACCCTTTCCATATCCATATTCATGTGTTTGCCACGGCAGACCAACAAAAAATGAAGAGAAACGCGAAATACAAATTTACATACAAATTGATTCGGAATGTCGTAAAAGCGCTAATTGGATTTTACAAAAATCAATGTTTTTAATGAGCGTAGGCACCGATATAAAGTATTGAGAAATCGTTATGACTGTCGAGGAAGGCCGATGTATTGCTTAGTTGTGAATATCTGCAGACAGACAAATAACAGATAAATTTCAATATTAATATACAGACGACAGACTATGAAATGTTTAGGTGAAATTCATCCCAACTGCCTAAACATATACCCGGCGATGTATTAGACAAGGAAATAGTAGTATTTGAGAAGTCTACTGTACTAATTTACTGAAAATGTCGCATATGTACGAATAAATCATTCCAAAATATCGGTCAGGTTTTCCCACAGAGTAGGTTAGGTTAATTCCAAAGTGAGTGGGTCTATTCGACCCTACACCGTAACCCGCAAGGGTTTATTGTGGCTCACATCTATTTACACTCGATCAAATAAACCCAATTTCATAACGAAGCCGATTAGTTTGTATGGTGAGTGGTCTTTCAAGTCAGTTGGTAAGAATACGGGTCTGCCGAACTCTAAAAACCTTAATCGGTCTCCAGCAGGGCAGGCACAAAGGATGTGCTCTACTGTTTCATCATTTTCCAAATAGAGGCGACACACACTGTCTTCCGACAGTCAGACTCTCTGAATATGATGGTTCAAATGAGAGTGACCTGTAAGAAGACCTGTTAAACATCGTAGTTCATCCCTACTGTAGTCCAACAATTGTTTGGTATCAAACTTCGAAGGGTGAATAAACGCCTTAGAGTGAGCCAATCCTGGAAGATTCTGCCAGAAGTCCATGAATCTTCTTACCATCCAGGTGTTCAATATTTGTTTGGCAAAGTCTGTAGCGATGCCAATAACAGGTTCTGGTCCGATGTAGCTGCTTGCAGCACCCTCCTTTGCAAGGGGGTCAGCAGCCTCATTGCCTTCCAGGCCAGTATGGCCAGGAATCCAGACCAGAGACAATAAGATAAGTCTTCCTATCGAGGAGAGTCGCTTTTGGCAATTTGCTACCAATTTAGACGTTGCTCGGTAGAAGCCACTCGACTGTCTGAGAATATTTTTACTGTCTCTGGGTCTGCAACTGAAAATACCTGCACCAGAACCGGAAGGTGTTTTTCATCCATCTGTGAACTAACAACTATCTGCTCCTACATAGTAACTACCATCTTCAATTATTAGTTTATGTATCTGTCTTATATCAGGCAATAGAGTAGTTACATGTGGTGTGCCTCAGGGTACCATTATAGGACCACTTCTGTTCACCTCAGATGTCATAGTACAAGAAATGAATGGCTCATACTACTATTATGAGAAATATGAGCATTAACAATATGTAGTACCGAAAACGAGACAGATCGAATATCATTAAAATATATTTGTTGATTTTCAGTGCGATTTTCATTTCACGGTTTATTTTTCTATCATAACATCACCTGTCATACCCTTAGAATTCGAACACGAAAAATACTAAGTGTGACACATTAGAAAGGTTATTTTTCAAACAGTTCATCCATGTGAGTGCTCATTCCACAATTTATTATTTTGGCTCCCTCTTGCGGGAAAACAATGTCTGCAAGTATCTTCAGAAATGCTTCAAAATGTCAGAGTATTTCGAGACGTTTTGGGGGTTCACACAAAGCACACATTTTTCAATTTGTTTTTATTATTTGTCATTATCTGTCTAATGATGTAGCATAATTTAAAATACGAAACAGTTGTGACCTTTTGTAAAGATAACCAGACTTCCAATAGAGTTGTGAAGTGATAATCTCGAGATTATATTTGAATAATACCTGTTTTATAGCCGTTTTTCTGGCAAAATGCATATATAGTGAAGTAAAAATGCCCTCTCTTTACTTCTGAAGGTGACTAGGTATCAAGGCGAGTAAAATTTATAAAAAAAATATTTTTTAATAGTGCGCCGCCGAGAGGTATTGTCATATCTCGTTTGATTGGTTCTATAAATTAAAAATAACTAAATTTTAGCTTTTTTGCAAACTTTGTTCAATATTGGTTACCTGTTTACGTTCGAACTGTTCAATATTAGTTATATTTTCATTAATGGAAAAATTTTAATGGGTAAGCATAAATTTGAATGTAATAATTAAAAGATTACTTTGTAATTGGAAACGCAGTCATCGCTGTGATTTTTGAAATACATGTTACGTAACCTCTGTTTTTCCTTTATCGCGGAAAAGTTATTCATGACACAAAACGTGTAATTTGCATCGATCGTTTATCTTTTCGTATTTCCAGAATCGCTTCCAACGACCTTCGGCAAAATTATTTTTCTTGAGTCATCGAGAAAAACTTGGCTCCTAGCTGCAGTTTGACGACGATAAAGGAATGGACTTGGATTCCTGGTTCATTTGCCAAACTTATTTTGATCCATACCAGATATTCGAATGATATTTATTGGGTGTTTGTGGACTGAAATACCTTTCGAGATGCTATTACTAAATCCTTGTTGACACGCTTTAAATTGCTTTATCGAATTGAGAGTTATTAATGACATACTGAAATTTATTGTTATGTAGAGGAGGCTCAAATAGGATAAGAGTACTTATGTAGTTAGGTACCTCCCTCAAAAATGGTGAATTAGGGATATACTAAATTAACATGAGAGCAGCGGTTTTTGATCGATATTCCTTCAGATCGATTTTTTTTCATATAGTTCGGTATAATTATAATTATTACACGGTATTATAATCGATTCAGATTATACAAAAAGCTTTTTTAGATTCAGACAATTTAAAAATCAAAAGGGAAGACGACTTAGAAAAAATAACGTCCGAATTCAAGCTATGTTACCATTTTTATGCTTTTCGTATTTATGAGATCACAAAATTATTTTTATTGCATTAAACCTTAAAACAAATTTATCAAAAACGCATTGAACTATAAATGGGCAATGGTAAACATTGATTTTGACTAGTAAGACACTAAAAAGAGTAACATTTGGATGATTTATTATGGCTTGTTTACTTTTACTTAATGCTGGGGAGCACGAGCACAAGATGAGAAGAATTTATTTCTCAGTGCGGGTTAAGTTTACGAAATAACCCGTCGTCTTGGTAGTTTTTTCCAATCTGTATAAATGAGAAGTTCCAATCCAAAAATTAGCAGAAGTGTTTTTGGGAAAAGTCGTTTCGGTTCTTTTCTTATTAATTAACCTCTCCTGACAATATTTTCTTTTCGATTCAGCTGAAGAGTATTCTTGAAACAAGGTTCACACCATATATTTGTAGGTGATGATTACCATTCGTCGATTGAAATATTGAGCTTCCCTAAATATTTTTTTCGCATTACGTTCGAATTTCGAAACTTATCAATATTTTTGTTTCAACATTCTAGTTGTCATAATTTTGTATGGAAAAATACTACAACCTTACATTTCATGTGGAACTGAAATATATTTCAGAAAGACTTTAATAATTTTGTCTGTATCATTTGAAAATTTCATCAATTATTTTCCTCAAAACATATTAGACAGGGTTTCACAGCGATTAAAATCTGTTCTGTTTTTCCGTTAATGAGCTGTCGCCCCCCTACGAACTAAAACTCTCAAAAGTCGAAACTAGTGCGAGCTGAGGACTAACGAGGTCTTACCTTTCAACGTGTGATTCTTAACACGGATTAAAAGCACTTGACCTGTTCAACCAATTAAAATGAACCCATGTCAAGCGCTATCAACATAAATATCAGAATGATCTTCCTCTTGAAGATGATCATTTGGTGATCAAAACACGTGTCGAGGTGTTGAAATAACGGTTTGGTGTTGGGAAAAAACTCCAGTGACATTCATTACTTTACCAAAGGTTCCAAAAAGTCCATGAAAAATCCATATTTTGAGAGATACTTATAATGTTCGGAACTTATTATTTTTTTGAATTTAGATTATCTTTTTTTCCTTTGTACACCGAACGCAATCACTCAAAATATGTGAAATTGCATAATTTGCAAAATGTTGTTTTTAAGCAAATGCTTTCGTTTATAATTTTTTTCAAATTGCTTGATAAACTCGGTACCTAACCTTTGAAAATTTTTCAAATCATCAGCTCGATTGAATAGAATGAATCAGAGAAGGGCGAATAGAAAAGTTGTAGAGATGGAATATTTGGTGACGTTCAGAAAGAGGCTGAAAATTTCTACCAGCCCCAATCACCATTTCTTTACAAAAAGCATAACTCCATTCACAATCCGTTTTCTTGTTCAGTCTTACGTAGACAGCCGTACATGAAAAATTCAAACGATTAAAACATAAAGCCCATCTAGAATTACGCAATAAGAATAATAATAAGGGCCGAGAGCCAGCCATGTAGCTAGCACACATGACCGCCTGCATTGAGTGTAATGACTACCATGTCCGGTGGTCATTGCCTGAGACAATCTAAGCGTTAACAGGAAGGACTGATAACTCTCTGGGAACTCACCATGAAGAAGTCAGCAGTCGGCAAGGTTATCTATGGCAGGTCCTCACTCTCCTATCTTCGGCGAAATGATCAACAGTGACATGCCGATGTGTGTTACTGATGAATCGGTTGTTAGTCAGAGCATGCTTTGGAATAAATTTTTTCGTATCGAAAGTCAACCCTTTGGCAATGACGAACTGAGAAAGATATAATATAATATCTTGTACATATTCTGTCCATAGTAATGAGTAATATGGACCACCTAACAAATAACTAAAAAAAATACAAAGAGAAGGAAATCTTTTGAAATTTCCAAAAGAAATGAATACGAAGAAAGAAAAATGCAAAAAATGAATAAAAACAATTACAAAAATCCACCAAAACTAACCTATTACTATCTCGGAATAAGAAAAAGTTTATGTTACTTGAACATCTGTTAAAAAAATTTACAACAGGTAAAACAGTAACAAAATAATCATAGCGCCAATGTTTTCTGACTATTTGTTAACACCTATGAAATGTTTGCTGAAAAATCATATTCATGAGAACTGGAACTGTCACATTTGAAAGAAATACATTTCGTTTGTGTTCATTTTAGTGTAGGAATAAGTAAGAAAAAGAAAGAATATTAAAAAAGGAAAAAATTAAAAATATATATATACCGGAATATTCAAATTGGTGAAAAACGAATTAACGAAAAACGTAAAAAAGGAAAATATAGAAAAATAAAATACGAAAAATGTAGAAATGAAAAATGAGGAAAAATGGATAAAAACAACAAAAATCCACAAAAACCAACCAATTACTATCTCGACATTAAAGTTCATATTACTTGAACATGTCGCAATTTCATTTGTTAAAACAGTTACGTTGAAGGCAGTTTCCAAATAATGGTATTGCAAATGGTTTTATTTCTTAACATTGATAAAACGTTTGCTGAAAAATACTGTTTAAGATACATTTTCTATAATTTAGTCTTTCTATTAGGGTTGTTGTCTAAAACTACCTGTGTTAGTGAATACACGCCTGAAGAAGCTATTGTATAGCGAAACACATGTTGCGTTTTGTAAAACTGAGAATCTCACAATGAAGTGTTTGTTGAATATCATTTTTATTGTTAACCAAGTATATTCTTTTTCAATTCAATCATTAGAAGAACCATGTGATTCCAAAGTTATTTGAAATTAATATTACAATAAGGAGACCCTGGAAACATTTGAATAAAATGAAATGCCGCCGCAACTGAAATGAACCGATAGTTTTATTCAGACAGTTACTGAAAATAATTATAATCCATGTTGCGGATACACTCACAAATTTGAATATTCATCTTCAGTCTTGTATTCATACACTTGGCCAAATGTTCAGGATATCCTCTTGACCCTGACCAATAACTATATCCCGAGAATGTATGGTTAACAGGCGGCTGGCCTGACGAAAATAACAAAAGCACATATTTGTGCCAAGTGTGTAGGTTTCGGTATTGAAAAAATAAAAATCTAGGGATCCTCTCCCACAAAAGAAATAGGAACAAGAGTTATTCTCTCGCCACGAAGAAATACTTGTTACAGACCTGCTCTTGACGTGACAAGAGTACTTCTTATCCATAAAACCTGTTAGTATCTTTATAACCTAATTTTACGTTCCTCGAGAATCGCCATTAGTGTCAGAAAGTGTTTGTGACCAAGCAGACGAACGTTGAAAGCTATTTACCTTACTTGCAGTACGTGAAATAAGTTAAATTAGTATAATTGGAAAATTGTTTTCTATAAAAAAAATTGGCGACGGGATTTTTTTATCGGGTGTCGCCAATTCCAAGTTTTTGCATATTAGAAGGTTGTTTCAATTATTAGTGGTATGACGGTTCTTCAATCGATAACAACAAATTTTCCCACTCTCAATTTAATGTCTCGTCATTTCCATTTGGATTCCAGGACATTGGCTACGGATGCACATCTTCATCAGCAGCAGGAGGTTGCAGATCTTAATGAGGATCTAGAGGTGATTTCGAATTGGGGTCAAAGTCAGGGGTCAGGTTTGATTCAATACAACAAAAAAAAACAGGCATCAGTTTTCTACAAAACACCAACATGTTTTGGCACAATCATGTCGCTGGAATTGCAAAGGCTGCTTCTCAAAAGCTTGGAACACTGATCCGAACCAGAAAACTGTACAAACCTCAGCACCTTTTGATGCTTTATAAAGCTCTGAGTAGGCCTTCTTTGGAGTATTGTTCTCATGTATGGAACTCCGCCCCCAAGCATACCCTGAAGCTGCTGGATTCCATCCAGAAAAGACCCATCCGCCTGACTGGAGACTCGAACCTTGATAGTCTGGAACATCGAAGAAAGGTTGGAGATTTATCTCTCTTCTAAAGGTACTTTTACGGAAGGTGTCCAAGTGACTTAGCACATGTTATTCCACCAAGAGAGGTTCATATCAGAAATACGCGACGGGCTGTGGCTGCTCATCGTTTTGAGGTTCAACTCAATACACCTCGAACTTCACTGCTTGAAAACTCTTCCTGAGGGCATTTTTCCAAACGGATTTAATCTCCAGCAATTCAAATCCAATATGAATCCTACAGACCACAAGCACTACAGAAACATCTTTAAGGATGCTCCTGTAGTGCTTGTGTGTTCCTGTGTGATTTTAATATCTTTAAGGATGTTCCTGTAGTGCTTGTAGTTTGTTGAAAAAATGAAGACTTTGACGAAATTAATCAATCATGCGAGGAAATTAATCAATCGTGTTAGGAATCACACGTTAAAAGGTAAGACCTTCTGAGAGTTGTCGTTCGTATGGGGGTGACAGCTGATTAACGGAAAAACAGATTTTAAACAGATTATAACTCAAAGCACCATTTTCGAAGTTTTATATTTGGTCACATGTCTGTAAAAATAATCAATGAGAGATGTTGATTTTCAGATGAAACTTTAATTATTTGCTGTTACATACCTCGTTACGATTTCTTCTGAACTACTCCCGAAATAAAAATATTTGGGAAGATAAATATGATACAAAGTTGTTTCCATAGAACGTAATACCTATGTAAAACAGCTGGTAAATATTTCACAATATTTGTAAGTATTCACGAGGCTTCCCACATCAAATTTGTTCAACACGTGTTATGTAGACGAATTCTGAACATCTTTTGGGTTTTATACATATGGAATGAAGAGAAAAAGCGATAATAAGACTTACAGTGACTTCAGGTAAGGAAATAGATAAAACGTGGCAGTGAATTATTATTTGGAGAAGCATGTAAGTGTTTCTCAAATAAAACTTTGTGAATAAATATTGACTAATAGATATTAATTTTCCAGACATTCAAATCGGGCAGTTTGTAAATGTGTATTCCGCTCGAGTAAATGTGGAAATAATAATAAAAACAACTGAAGCGCTTAAAACACAAGGACAAAAAAGCAATGTTCTAATGCGGAAATAAGTCGAGTTCCATTCTAAAACGTAACCACTATAAATAAGAACATTGAACTTTATAAACGACCCTGAGCATTTCAAAGACCCCCCGAAATAAATTCATATCTTCTCTTGTCGAGTCTCATTAGAATAACGTACTTTTTCTGCGCGTTATCGAAAATGGCGTTAGATATACGAGGGTTAAAAGCATTTATTTTTCGGTGTGAAGTATTTATCAAGTACAGAAGAGGGCATTGTGTTTATTAGTGAGTTATTGAATAACCACAAAACTCCTTAAAGATATCTTGTTTATTTGCACTCTAGGAGACTACACCGTTATTTCATTTTAATAAATTTCATAAAAACTGTGCAAAAACAAGGCAAATTGTGTTCATTACAACATTTGTTGTTTATTAGTATTAATTATAAATTTTCCATTTTTTTTTTATATTTCGGAACTGAATTCATATTCCTTCATAAATTTCTTCATGAACGCTTTTTTCAATTTCCGTCGTCTATTGTTTTACTCGCTAGTTTTTTTAGATACAGTTTCCATAGTGAAAACTCTTATATAAGGTAGTTACGAAATGAAGTATTTCTGAAATATTTAATTTCGATACAACTCTGAAAAATCAAAAATTTGATGGTTTGTAGAAGTTGGCAACAATTTCAAATGAAATGAAATCATTTGTAGAAAATAAAATTATTTCAAAATCAGAGAATAGTTTGTGGAAAACGGTAGTCTATTATAGAAAAGTGCAAGAATAGTTTGTAACAAAGATGAAAAGTAAATGAAAAAATTAGAATGAGATTTGGAAAAAATAGTTTTCAAAAATATAGTCAAAATGTCCGATATCTCTTTACGAACCATTATCAGCGAAAGTTGAAACTAGATATTAACGAGACCTTACATTCTAACGTGTGATACATAATAGGGAAAATAACAATTTTGTGAAAAACATTAATCAGCTATGACGAAAGTGGCAAAACAGGAATAGTCTTCGAGAAAATTAGAACAATAACAAGAATTTAAAGAAATAGTTTATAAAAACAGGTATAACACAGACCAGATAGGAAAAATTTATGAAAAAAAAATGCGAAAAATCACTAGGTTTTGCTAAAAGGAACTTTTTTCAGAAAAATATGTAAGTGTTAGGAAAAACTGGAACACAATGACATACATTACAGAAGTTGATTAGTGACATTAGAACATTAATGGGCCATATATCCAATCGAAGCTGGATAAACAAGTAACTTTTGAAAGTATTTTTCTAAGTGGATAAATCAGATTCATTAAAATTGCCGGGAAAACTGTAACGATGTCCTCCATTAGCATTTGAGGAAAGTTTCAATGACCCTAATAACCCGCTGAAAAACTAACTATGCCAGCAAAAAATAGTACACGAGTTTTTAAAAATAGGTTGGCATCCTATAATGAAACAAACGAATTATTGTGTACTGGAATATAGTTTCAAATAGTGATATTGTTAGTCATTCAAATTATAAGCTTTGGAAAGAATGCAATTTAGATTTAAGAATATTAACTGATTTCTTAGTAATTTATGTGATGAATCAAGTGGGAAATCCTCATTTAGATAACAAAACAAATAACGAGACAAATAGGGAAAGATAGAGAATGATGAAATCTTTCAAGTATGTGAGATAATTTATGAAAATAATTTTCACCTCTCTTGAGAACTTATTTAAGGGTAACAGTAGTGTTTTAAACGAACGGCAAATTGAAATATGATGAAAAATTATTTTAATACGTATAGTTTTAGTGCTACATGCATCACAGTGGTTTTTCTTTAAAATGCAAAAACCTTGTTTTATAATTGTACGATCTATAATGGTTTTGGCCGATACTTGATGAAAACCCATAACGTATTCGAAAAACACATTATTCTTTAATGCCCCCCCTTTTATTTTTTGAACGGGTAACTCAAAAAATTGAAATTTGGGATAACGAAATTAATGCATAAATACTTTATTTTGAAGTGAAATTGACAGATGAAACTTTCAAGATGGCGACTGAGCGCCATATGGAAAAAAAAATTAAACGGAAAGGGGGGTCTTGTGACACACCGTTTTGAAGCTCCTGACGAATATTTCACAACCCTAGATGTGAAGTCAATATCTTCACCTATTACAAAATAGCGGAATATTAAATAATTTCCTAAAGACAAACACATTAATATCCATATTTCTGGAAATATTCCTTTTTATCTGCCATATTGCAATTCCAACAACCTAAGGTTTGTTAAGTTATTTTATGTATATAAAAACGACAAAAAATGTCAGTAAGACATCATCATTGAACATCATTGTTTAGTTAGAATATACTCATTTACTTTTTGGTTTTACTAGTAGAAAGGACCACGTCAATAATCTCTAAAATGTTGACCCGTTAAAGGGGGGGCATTAAAGAAATGCACAATTCTTTCATATTTTTGCTATATTCTTTGTTCTTATTTTACGAAACCTTCTCGTCTCATTTAATGTACCTGGAAATGTGGGTATTCAATAAATGTTTTCAATAATTTGGCTCAAAGTTTATTCATAATGCCACGACTTCACAACTTATAGATGAAAATCATTATTTCATAACAATTACAGTACGAGTATGTATGCATATATCAAGAAACGATACTTAACTCGACAGTATGCAACTCCTAAAGGAGTTTTCCATAGTGTTTACGGCACTGATGATGTTTGACACGATATTCAAAAATTACTTCCGTATTCAGTTCAATGAATTCAAATAATAAATTCCTAAAGATATAAAAGGAAGAAGTGGCATACTTGTAAACCTAATATTTATTTTCCATGGTAATAATGAAACATTTTTCACAAAGATTTTCGAAGTGATAACTTCTTATAGGAGGGTGAACCACTTGATAACGTAACGCATAACGGCGCCGTTTAATAATATAATATAATACAATTTATTAATAACACCTCTCCGGAATATATTAATTATT
>WOGJ01075800.1:0-12047 GCA_015342185.1 Leptinotarsa juncta | reverse complement strand
CAACCCTCAAAAGTCGAAACTTGTGCGAGCTAAGGATTAACGAGGTCTTACCTTTTAACGTGTGATTCCTAACACGGGTTGGACGATAGCAAGTGAAGATTGATCGTTCAGACTAGGGCTTGAACCACCGACCAACACGGCAGTCAATTCGAGTGAGTGAACAAAGAACTCACGCCGAACCGCTTGGCTACCGACCGACCTCGCTTGGCTACCGATTCGTTGATACTTTTATTTTCGCTGGGCTTGTAACATTTTCCAAAAGTATCTGACAGTATGATACGCATTAGTCGTATCTTATACAGCTTGTCAAATCCTGTTTGACCTACTTTTGGTTGGACAGCATTATCATTTAGGTGCATATTAGTCAACAGCCAACTGGAACGATCACTAGACATGGAAGACGATGTAAAATTATCTCGCATCTACAGTTTGGAAGACCAATAATCACGGCAACTAGGTTTCTTTGTCAGCCCCATCATCAGATTTATACCAAGAAAACATTTGATTTCGTCCGAGTCGGTAAGCAGGAAGCGATTGCCAAATTGCTGTGTAGCATATAAATTAGTTTCGAAAACTATTTTGCCGATAAATTCTGTTGTGAACAAGCACAGGAATATATCAATTGGAGTCTCGCTATTTTCAGGAATATTAAGGCCAAAATCTTCTATAAATGCCATTGGTTTGTTTGCAAAATTCAAGTTTTTCATCCACTTTATAGGTTTTTGACGAAATTTGAAAAAGGCAATTCATCCTCACTATCGTATTCTAAACTGATACTATCAGTAGAATTATGTTGGACGTCAAAAAAATAATCATCAAGTATTTCTATATCATCCTCAGATGGAGCAACTGAAGTGTAAGAGTCAACCTCTGAAGGGATCCCATGAACCAAAGTATAGGCGTCATCCGACGTTAGTTTACTTATATCCATGTTCGAATAATCTGCAAAAAGATGTTATATAGACAAGCACTTGCAGTGGTTCCCTATGAAACCATTCAGTTTCATAATCACAAAATCACTGTTGTTGGGGTTTTGTCCAACATGAATATTGAGGAGTGCATCAAACCACCAGAGCATAAACACTGAGCGTAACTAAGTTGTGTATTCGCTAACGGAGTGTGGTAGGGGTCTATCATCATAGTTGAGAATGTGTGGTTCCAGCTGGCGCTTACTAGGAGCCTGCAGCAGATTATTATTTGATATGTCGTCTCTATATGGAACCACCTGCCCACTAAAGGTTAAAAAAAATTGTCTCTGCTTTCACTACAGCCACTATTTTTCAGTTTACACTTTACTTGCACTAGGATCAATACCTTGGTCCTTTCGTTATCGTGCGAAACTAATTACTGAGCATTTGACAATTTTTTACTCATGAATTTTTTCTTCTGTTGTTTTTGTTGATAGGTTTTGTCGGTTGAATGGAGAATGAAGGTAAGAGCAGTGCGTTAGTTTTGCTGTCCAAGGTATTCGATTTAATTCAAACACATTATTTTCAAATCAGCTTCACCATGACCCCAAGCCATAGTATGAATTTCAAATGCATCCAATTTCATCGTTTCGAAAGTAATTACCCTTCAGTCGAGACACGAAGAAGTGTCTCTGCTTCGCAACTTATCATCACATTTTTCAGAAACACCCGGAGCCGTATTTTGATTGAAACTAATTGTGCAGTAAGAATCGATCCGGCGTTATTGATGATTTGTGAATAACATGTTTATATCGGCATAAAAGTGAGTTAGAGTCACGACGAAATGCTATTTATTTCTTTTCGTTATATTCCAATGGGAGTTAATGTACTGAAAACGGGCACAGAGAGCTATAAAACTGTAACTCTTTTTAGTAGCCTTGGGATACCGGGAATTGCTTATTTATTTCACTGTCGGATGTGTGAAAAATCGTGTTATAATTATTGTAGTAGCGTACAGGAAGACAGAGGAGAAAGCTGTAGAAGAAATTGCTTAGCCTCTAACGTAAGATGAAAAATTTTGTCATTAACAGTATCGGAATTAATCGACTGTTTCAGTTTTCCAAGATATCTGTGATGAAAATCTACACTGGTAAGAATGGGCACTTTTTTGATAACGGGGGATAGCACTTCTGCACTTCTGATAACATTAGGGAGTCACCAAGTTTTTTGCTATGAAACATTATTGTTTCTGAGTAAATTTTACGGTGTAATATCTATCAGATATTTTATGTAGTGAGTTTTTGTAACGCCTTAGCAAATTAAAATTCCATAGTTTGAAAGACTCTCTGTGCTAGAGAATTTTTTCATTGCCCATTTGGGATGAAAGAAACCTGCCTGAATCTGAAATAGATGCATCTCATTTTTTCCAATAGATAATTTTCAAGATACTTTGTGGTTCTTTTAGTTAACAGGGTGAAACTGACTGCTAATTTCAGTTCAAAATCGGGTAGAAACAATTATTTACGACTGCTGAAGGGTACACACAAGGTTATATCAGAGTCAATTTGAAAGAGCTCGTTGTCAATTTTGATTTTTGAGTCCAACCAATTTTTGTCTGCAAGAGAAATAATTGTGTAATTTTTCGACACCTGAAAAATGTCAATGACGTACATCAAAAAGAGAATGGCCCCAAAATGGTTCCTTGAAGTACACCACAGGTTATTGTAATCTCACCACAAATGTGCTCTCCGATTCACACACTCTGACTAGCATTTCAGAGACAGGTCTCAAAGAGTTTATTTGTTATTTTTCTAGCATAATTTTTTTCTAGACAATTAAATATCTTGGTATGATTAACGGCATCAAATTGTTAAAAACAAGCATCGATTAAATGTCTAGGCTTCTTGGAATTTTCACTTGTTTATCATATTTTCACGTAAAACGGTGCAATGTTCTTTCAAAAGTCCAGATATTATTACACAGATTCATTTCCATGGTGCCGATTGTATTTTTTGTAGTTTTTAGTAAGTGATTAGTAGTTTTCCACATTAATTTTGAGTCATATTGAAATATCGATTTTACATTTATGATAATTACAATAATAATGATTAGTTTTGCTACAGTTTTTCTGTAATTTTATGTTCATTTGAAAGTAGTTGTTTCAAAAGTTCTTTTTTGAGGTCGGTACCTAAAAGTAATTTATTTGCATGATTTACACATATTTGAGAAAGTTTATATTTAAATTGCTTTCTCAATTCCTACGAAAGTTTTACACATTTTTGAATAAAGATTGGGAAGTGAAAAGACAAATAAAAAATTTTTCAATAACTTAATCCTCCTGAAAAATATAACGCTTTTAATCTATAAGTTAGTGACTGATAGTCTGGAATAAGCAGCTTTCCCATAACTGAGTCAAATTGGCACCATTAACGAAATTCCAATAGAGATACATTTCACTTAGACTTTTGCCTTATTAATCATTATTTCACATACTTCTATTATTGTCATCTTGTACATTCACTGCCCTTACTCCAATTTTATCCACAGAACATTTAACAAACAAATCTGACATTCTTTCAAAGAGAAACGTATCACATCGAGATAATTGCTTCCATAAACCCGTTTAATGGTCGATGTTTTTTGGTAAATCGTTATACAATGAACCGAAACCCATAAACCCAATTCGAATACAGAGGATCAGCATTGTAGATCAATATCGAACTTTCATCTGATATGCATGAAAAAATTTCGTTACGGTCCGTTGAATTTTCGATAAGCTAGTCAAAAGTCACGGTCTGGTAGATATTTGCACCTTCAAATGAAAAAAAAAAACATAAAAATAATCATTTGGGGAAGCGCTGTTTGATGAATTGAAAAAATTAGCATCAAAATGAAGGCCAGAACATTGACATGCGATATAATAACAACGTTCACATAATTTTTTTGTGGAAAAAAGAGATTTTTGAAAGGAAGCTTTTGATTATATTTTTAATTAAAATTTTTAGTACTCAGATTGCTTTCCTATCAAATATTTCAAACGAGAAATGAAACTCAACGCCTGGTTTATTTACCGTAGGGCAAGATTATGAGAAGGGTTGAAAAATTTCATGTCAAATGAATACATTTTCAAAAATTAAAATTGACTTGTCCCAGTATTCATTAAAATATATCTCTGTAGTGAGTGAACGAAAAGATAGCGACATAAGTTTCCACAAATTCCACATATTTTTTAACAAAATTAATATATATTCGTTTTTATTCTATTGGCTCGTTTAATAAGTGATTTCCACTACCTCAACTATCAATTTTAAAAACTGGGCATTTACAGAAAAATGCATTTTGAAGAAGAGTGAAATTTATGTTTCAGAAAAATACTTCACCTAATAGATACTGTATTGGAAGTATTATCTTCACAAACCGATGGGAACATTTCCATAAAATATATTTTTAGTAGAGATAGATATAAAGAATGACAATGGAGTATAATTTTCTGAAAATTCCTACAGAAAAGAGAAAATGAATTTGAGTATATTCTCTGAACTGCCATTAATTTCTCAATCACAAAACTGATTACATGAAAAACAGAATAAATTATTCCAGTGAAATTTACTGACATTTACTTCTGCCTTTTACTAATCCATATATTCATAAAATAACAAATTATATCCATTTTGAATCATTTTCAAATGTAATTACATTTACTTTGACATATTGGAACATTAAATGAATGTACCAGTGGCCTATGCCAGGCTGATTCTCTTCTTCTAAATTTCAAATGAATTTCATATGGTTGATACTCATCTAGTCGTCTAGTTCAGTTTCTAATCTGAAAAATAACGTTAAAGAGTCCACTTGTACTTTCGCTGCCATTCCAAATAATTAAAGACTTTTAATTTGTAGGTACAGCCTGAGTGTATACTATCCCACCTCATTTAGGTACCTTCGTGATCATGTTACATGTTACTTAGGAATGCTAGATCTCCTATCTGAAACCACAGATTTGCGGTTGGCTCCTGTTGGTGACACCTTGACAAGATGTTTTTCATTTTTGCTAACCAGCTGTTGCCCAACTTTTCATCATGTTGCCCACCATGAGTGGTTATCATCAGTACCGGGCAGACGGTCCTCCATTGAAGACACAATGTGACCAGACCAATGTTGGAGTCTGACCCCCTCATCCTTACGACTGGCTTTTGTCAAAAGGACAAATGGGTCATAACTGATCATGGGATCGGTGCCGCCTTCACGGTGAACCCCTGCCTGGCTGGAGTGAGATGGATGAAAAGATTGTTAACCATGTTAACGGGGGACATGAGGACCTCATTCGACAGAGTATCTGGGCCTTCTATACCGGGAGGGGTCGTCTACAGTCTACAGTATAGTCTACAGCTCCCCTAATTAAAAGACACAATGTGACCTACACGTCATCTTGATTTCAAACAGGTTGGAGCCTGGCTCCCTTACCCTTTGAACTGATGTTTGCCAGAAGGACAAATGGGTCATAACTGATGGTGGGTGTTGATGGTATGGTGGCGTGAGTGTCCTCAGACATCAGTATTACCATTCACGGTATACAACTGCCTGGCTGGGGTGAGCTGGATGAAAAAGTTATTCATCTTTCAACGGAAGATATAGGGGCCTCATTCGACAGAGTATCGGGGACTTCTATAACGGGAGGGGTAGTTTACAGTACAGTCTATAGCTTCCCTAACTAAAAGACACAATGTGAAGAATCAAGAAGAGTACTTAATAAAAATAATTGCGTAAACGCAAGCGAGACAAAGGTGGAACCACCTATTGGTGTGACTCCCAAGTCAGCTTGCCAAGTTTTTATGTCGATGGGAATGATTAGAATAGTGCTCAGCTTTATCTTTTGATTCTCATGCAATTATGTTTCAGCAGTTTGACAGCATTAAACTTGTGATGCACTGTTTGGAACTTTTGATGTAGTAATGAATATTATCTGAGTTTATTCCCAACACCAAACTGTTATTGTAACACCTTGACACGTGTTTCGATCACCAAGTGATCATCTTCAAGAGGAAGATCAAACTGTTGATTATCCTCTCCAAGATGATCACTTTGTAATCGAAACACGTGTCGAAGTGTTAAAATATCGGTTTGGTGTTGGAAAAAACTCCAGTGATATATTAATCTCACTTGATTTTGTATCATTTCTAGAAACATGCGGATTTGTTTCCCGATGGCATTCCAGGAAAGCATATACGTCAAGGTATTTTGTGAGGTTGCAGTCGTATTGATGGCGCTGTTACAAAAAAGACTCATCGTTATCTGTCAAGCTTTCGGTAAATTTAGACAGCTATAGCTATCTGCGTGAGATACGGGTGCGGAATATAAGTATTGAAAGATGTTAACGAGTGTATTTTGATTGAATCAAAAATAGGAGAAACGGCGGACATATCAGGCAGACAGTAATGCGGTGATACAGATAATGAATTCCAGAGAAATATCACCAGCATTTCTACTAGCTAACAAATAGCGAAATATCACAATAAAGACGAAACGTTCCACATGCTGCAACCAATACTATAGTAGGTTATCGGGGTGTTCAGAGTTGAGCAGTAAATTGCATCTAATTATACCAAACAAAAGGTTCATTGTAAATGGCAATTAACTATTAAGTATTGTTAACTGTTCGCATCGTGGTGATTGTGTAATGTTTATAAAACTAGGAAGTCTTCGGTAAATAACACACAAGAGTAGCGCTGTCTTATCATATCAAAATATCAGTAATGTGCTTTTTGAAATCCTAGTTTTGAATGCCAAACAATTCCCATGCGTTTCTAAACTCGCAAATTGACTTTATTTGACGTGAACACGTTAGTGAGCAAATTATACAAATTGATGAATATAATATTAGGTTATTTCAAAATGTTTGTCCGTTTTATGAGTCTACTTTGAACTGTAATATATTAGTTGATACTCATTCGTGGCGCATGATTGGACCTCTTCTTTTGACCAGTGCCATCTTCTGCCAACGCAATTTACGGTACGTTTTGTCGATTTACCATCATGGTTGGCCCATGATGCAGGTTGGCCAGGTTGCAGAAAGTTATAGTGAATCATACCAGCCTCAGACCACCATACCGTAACCATGGTCTTTTTTCGGTGGGTTTCCGCCTTTGGGAAGTGCCTGGGTCGTAGAGGGATCCATTGTTCATTTCACATGACGATCCGATCCAAAAAAGGATCGTTTTTGTTGTTCAAAAGCAAAGAAGGGCAGACCTCAAAATGTGTCAATTTCTGTCGATCGTTCGAATCGTGGGGTACCAACGTTTCGAGCTTTTTGACCTCTCAAATACGTTTTAAATGATTACTGGATTACTGTATGACTACCACTTCGGGGCTCAGGCTAAAATCTTCGGAACGAAATTTTGCAAACCAACTCCGAACAGTGCTTTCATCAGCACTATCATTCCCAAACACCTGGTTGATTTTTCGGTCTGTTTCGGTAGCGCTTTGATTTATTTTGGGTTCGAAAAGAACAATTAGCTAAAAATCGTTTAATAACATCATATAGTAATAGAAACGAACCGCTCTGGCTCCGCACGGGCGGTTCGTTTCTATTACTATATACTGATACTGTATATACTACAGAATGTATTTAACGTATTGTTATTTTTCTCCATACGGGGAGTGATAACAGCTCTTTCCTGGTTTCCATCCCATTCTTGATCGTTGACGTTACTGTCGTCGATGTTTGTGTCGACGGTAGAGAAGGTGTACGACTGACCTCAAAGAGCCAGAAGAACCAAAAAGGCTCCCGGTGTGAATGGGCGGTAGGTAGGAGAGATAAACGTTTTCGTATAGAAGAGAGAGATGTGAAGCTTCCTATGAGAAAGAGTGTTTATTCACGAAATCACATTAGAAATCTCCGAAAGAATCGGTGGTTCTTTACTATATTATGCATGCTATTTAAGTCGCAGCTAACTAGTTTACTTAGCCGTTAAATTAACAGCCTAGCCTCTTTACTAAACAGAGCCGTTCAACTAGCGATCTGAATAATATTCAGCCGTTCTATCAAACGGCTAGGCAAATGACTTGGATCGATGACGTTTCATTACTTGCCTAGCCTGTTCATTTTCAAAATTACAAATTTGTTAAAACCTATTAATTCTCAACTTCTAACCTGTAACGACCTCCGAATATACAAATGATCGTAATTTCATTTATTTCAATATGTAAAAACTTATGTATCCTCAACATCTAATCTGACCTCCTGACCTCGAAAATTAAATTTAGGAAAAACTGTTCATTTATGGCCTAAGCATTAGCCAACCAGTTTACTGAATGTTGTAACAAATGCTACGGCTGAATATCGTTCAGGCCGCTAGTTGATGTATAGTATGCTATGCTGTTGATTGAATGGCTAATTAAGCTAGTTGGTTGCGACTCATCTTCCTTTTGAATCACTCTACCTATTAAAAAACCCGCATTAAAATTCGTAGGGTAGTTTTAAAGATCTGAGCATACTTATGGACAGACAGCGGGATGCGACTTTATTTTAGACTATGTAGTGAAGCTGAAACGATGGAAAAAATTGAAATTTGGAAAAGAATCAAAAAACATTAAGTATATAGTGAACAAAATTCTCGACGTGTCTTTTACATCCTTTCTCGGTATCGATTATCAGACAATCATTGTATCTAGAACGGGCCTCTGAGGTATAATGACATGTTCCTGAAGTACCTAAAATTGTCCCGAGGACATATCAAGAAAAATGTATATACTACTCAGTTCTTATGCAAATTAGAGAAATTCCAGAAGGGATTTATGGATTCTATACCTGAGACATCACACGACTATTGTAACAGTAAGATAATCCTTTACGATCGCGATTCCCTATAAATACACGACAAGAATATGGGAAACAATAGTAAGAAATTCCGTTTCACTTTCAGGTCACGTGTTTGAAGTTCCAATAGTACAAAATCGATATGATCATGACTGACGAGCAATGAAAGTGGAATATAAATTACAAAATAAATAGCAGAAACACAATTCTTTCAGACGTGAGTCGTCTCGAGTGAGACAGAAAATCAAGAAAGAAACGATGAAGAGATTTTCATATGATTTTCTATCGTTCGGAGAGTAAAGAAAAAAATAACATAGACCAACCAGTAACTACATGAATCGGTTGTTTTTATTATTCATGTGTTTGAAAGCTAGAAAATTCCGGACAATTCAAAGGAAACATTAAAGTTTTCTTTTTTGTGTTCAATGCTTGGTGGTGAGATAAAATATGAAAACAACATTTCATTACGCAAATAAAATGACTCAAATGTAGATTTATAATAATTATCAACAAGTACGTACACGCACAATTTCAACACGTATATACACGCAATTACAGGAAAATACTCACAATGGATAAATATCAATATAAATTCATAGAAGAATACAAAAATATTATAGCAATAAAATAAATGAAATAACCCAACTAACATAAAAAAAATAGAGAAAATTACAACGGAAACAATTTTTTTTATATTAGTCTGTGTGTATTGATTGAGTTCACAGTGAATATTAAAATATGGTTCATGATCTTGGAAATTAAACCTTGAATAGAATTTGGTTTAACGTTTGAAATACGACGTAGTACTTTCAATAATTAAATGTTACAGTTGTTCACATATTTTCGAAATCGTAATCGAATAAACTATAAGTTTTGAAACCCTCAATAGTAGATTATTTAAAAATCGGATTCTCTCCAATTCGAAGAGTTTCAAAGATACTGAAAATAATTTTTCAGAACCAACGTAACTTCAACCCTTCTTCATAACGGGTGTCGCATTGCTCTGTGAGGTCGCTTAAATTTATGTGGTCGCGCGATAGTTTTCTTGAAATAATGAGTTCGAATGTGAAAAGCATAATCACGTTCATGAACTGTTTACGGTTACTAACATATTTGTTTCATTTTTGATATTGAACAGCATTTTTAACGATTAAAATGGATATTATGAAATATCCTTGCAAGACAGACATATTCAATCGCGGACGTTTCTATAGACTTAAAAAAGAAAAATAATATTAAGTGAATTGTTCTGTCTTATCTCAAAGGGAATTCGTAGCTCTTTTGGTTAAATATTTCGGGTTCCGTAAAGATAACATCGTCATATTTCAACCAATGTATACAACATAATAAAGAATCATACACACGAACCTTCCACTTGAATCAAACTGCCTTTTGGTGAAAACTATATGAAAATACATTCGGTAGTTTTCAAGTTCATCATGTTTCATAATATATAGTAATAGTAATAATATATGGGAAACGAATTGTTTTTAAACAATTGCACAGCATTTAGAAAATACTAAAGCGATTGCTTTCTAATCATCGAGGAAGCATAAATAGGCAACATAACCTTCTTATATACGATCCAAGCGACACATTTTAAGCGGTATTTTTATCGAATTCAAAAATAGAAATTCAAATTCATCGAACACGTAGGTTCATCTCTCGAACTTCCGCATCAAGTTTAAACGTGCGCAGCTATCATAAACTCATTATGCCAAATGTTTTTTGCATTCGACACCTACACACCAACACCCAGTGGGTGTACGAATCCAATTACTATTTATGAAGAACAGTTTCTTCGAGTACCATTATCGCATTATCTTTCTAATCACGTAGTTTGCGTAGCGAGAAAATAAAGTGCCAGCATCTTGTGAACATTAAATTAATTAAGAAGGAGCCTTTCACAGGCGAACTGGGATGATGTGGAAGAAATGCGATAATTCACTCGCACACCACAGTGACCGTTCACGAGAATCGTTCATACAAATAGTTAATTTAATCCCAGCCATTGACATTTCATTTATTGGAATTTTGCAATTCTTTAGAGATTTCTATTGAAATAATAATAAACCTTGAGATCTTTCAAGAATAAGGTCTTCTAACAACTATTTCCAACAACTTACATTAACGATTTTTTTATAATATCAATTTCTAAATGACAATCGAGGGTTAGGTATAGTCGAAGTAAACGATATTGTGCATAATTGAAGTTAGCGGCACTCTCAAAGGCAAAAAATACCCATACATAGAAATGAACCGGCTAAGAACTAGTCCACGTGTACCATAGAATTGACGGTTCGTATTGGATGATTTTCTTAACCGAGTTTTATAATTGGCGGATGGTTATAGCCGTCGCAGTTCAGGAACTGATTGCAATTTGAGTGTTGAAATTTGATATTGGCACGATTATAATTACTTAAAAATTTTTGTTATCTGTTTTAAATGTGGCGTCCTTGAACAAGTACTAATAGTAATAACGAGTGTAATAACAACGCATACTTTTTTCAGTGTAGTGATTCTAATAGCAATGCGAAAAAGAGATACCAGTGAATAAGATTCGGATGCATTCGAATATTGAAACACAGAGAGTATGTTTCAATTTATATAAGAATCTACATCTCAAGTTTGGTTTCGAGGGAAACACTATTACAAGCATTCGAAATTCCTTTCTCAACTGTACGTAATGTACGCGATATGCTCCAGGATTACCAAAACCATTAGATGTTCATCTAATAAAATCATTATAAAAAACAATATACAACAATTACGAAAGCAATGAGATTCCTACAACTGAAATCATACTTGGGACCATAACATGAGCTGCTGTGACTAAATTTTTCAGAATTGGATAAATAAAGTAGGATTTACATTCAAACTAATAAACAATCGTCAAGCAGTCATGGAAAGTAGAGGAATAGTGGAATTGCGTAGCAAATACTTAGAACAAATAACTAAATATAGACAAGAACAACGACAAATTTCATGTTTGGACGAAACTTGGTATGACACTCACGACACAGTTACGAAAGGGTAGACTGATGGTTCGAGAACGTGTACGCCAAACATGCCTGTAAACAAAGGATCGCAACTAATCATTGTGCATCGCGGAGGAAGTAAAGGATGGGTTCCGAATTCTTTCAAATTATTTTCAAGAAAACTGCAATGTTGCTGCAATGTTGACTATCATAAGAACATGAAAGCTAGTATTTTCGAGGAATGGCTTGAAAATACATTGATCCCCAATTTGGATGCAAATAGTGTAATAGTTTTTGGCAACGCTTCCTATCATTCGCGACAGCTCATCAAAGTACCGAAAAAAA
>WOGJ01075508.1:0-10323 GCA_015342185.1 Leptinotarsa juncta | reverse complement strand
AATAATACTCTGACCACTGTATATATGTGTTAATCATTTTTAAACTTTTTTACTTGTTAAGTTGTTTGTAATGTAACTTTATAATTGACATGTTCTATGCCCAACAGGGTCTATGAATGAAATAAATGATTCTGATTCTGAAATAAATATCTATCTATCTATTTGGGATGAATCTTCATAAATTTTCGACTTTTCGAAAAGACTGATTCATTTTTCTTTGGTGTGAACCAAGATATAACAGATTAGATATTTTTAAAAAGTTAAAAGTGAAAGTAGCTTTCAAAATTGTTTGCTCACTGCAACAAATGGTATGTAACCCTGAATACAGGATGTTGAAAAATGAAAACTTGGGACTATATGAAATAAGCTATGAGGAATATGGTGAAAAAAATATATCGGTCAGACTAGGCGAACTATAAAAACCCGTTTCAAAGAACACGCAACACATATCGCAGACCAGAAAAATTCAGTTTTACTCGGCAAGTCTTCAAGAACGGTTATAAAATAAATAAAAACCATCTGTAATTGTTGAAATTGACAGAATATTTTTTATGCTTTTGAAATTTTCGAAAAAGCAAACTGTGGCATAAAAACTGTGAAAACAGAGGTTCCATTCTAAACAGCCCACTATTTACATGTGATGTTAAAAATTTGCAGAAACTGTCAATAGATAATTTCTATCCGAAAACATTGATGAGTGGCCAAAGTTGAAAGTGTATCCTGTCAAGTATAGAGGTAAGGTTTACAGTTAGGTATTAGTCTACTTCATTTCCTGAAGATGCCTGCTGGTTAATGAAACGCGCGTCGAGAAAAGTGTTCCAGGCCTGGTGTTTGGGAGCAGTAATTGTTGTCAATTTTCATTTCTTTCAGTGAATATATTGCTACTTCTATTTTTCCTCAATTCTGTATCTGTCTGTTTTATTGCCGGTTGAAGCCAAACAAATGCACGTCATGCTACATGGAATGAGTATGTGCCAATAAATACCTAATTATGTCGGTATACTTACCAGTTCGTTTTAATTTAATATCTTTAGCAAGCCTTCTGTCAATCGATGAAGATTCTGAACTATCTAATGCTTCGGCAGAATCAGGGGTGTTCCCGGTAGAATTGTTTGGTGATGAACCGTCGCTCAATAAACCCAAATCTCCCGATTTTGCTTCAGAATTCACCATAGACCACGGACGCTGCTTTGGCGCTGTTGCTGGACAATTTTTCAGTTTCAAATGTTTCACCGAATCAGATTCATCTTGAAAATATTTTCAGTTATTCAAATACAGCTGTCAAAATAAAATTCAAAATTATGACAGTACCTTTTAGTCCATTCGGAGACACTCTTTTTGACAAAGTACTTGCAGGAGATTGATTAAAACTAGATTCAGTCGCAAGGCTCCCATTACTGCTTTCTTGTGATTTTATGCTCTCTCCAGTGAACCGTCTGCTAAGTGGAGATGCAGAATCTCCTGTACTCTTTCTCAGGAAAGATGGAGAGAACTTTTCTAAGTTATCAATTGATCTAGACCTCGGTGTTGGAGTCATCAAACCTTCCAAATGAGAAAAATAATTTACTGATTTGATAAAACATTGAAACAAAAACTTTTATTGAACTCACAAATTTTTCATTCATGTATTAATCAAACAAGCTGGTATACTCACAACTTACCAAAAAAAAATCCAGTACTAACCTCGTAGAAGTGGTGAATTTCTGCTTAATTTAGGTGTTCTGCGATCTTCACTTAATGTTGGTGATGAAAAGTCGTGATTTGGACTTCCAACAGTATGGAACGAATAGCAGTCATCTGATGTTGGTGTTACAGAGCCTGGACGGAAGAATGAATCCAAACCTTCCACTAAATCTTGTGATGTCGAGTCTGTGTTATCTGGGGGTTTTACTACAGGTCGTGTTGGAGCTCTAGTCTTTGCTCTTCTGGGACGACCTGACCATTCAAAAGTTGATTTTTAGTGGTCTTACATATCGTCAACAGCAAAAATTAGACATTTTAGTAAAAACTGTTTTCCGAATATATCAAATCAGATTATTTTGATGATTGAAATGCCACGTTTATATTAATAAGTGGAAGCTTATCTGGCTTTCTTGTATATATTTTAAATTTCACAATATCTGTCATTGAAGACACTATGATATTTCAATTGAAATATTCAGAATATGGGCCGGAAATTCTAAGTGGATTAATGATGGGCCTTTGATGAATGTCAACCAGCAAAAAAATGATTTTTCATCTTATATCACCCTCAGTAACAAACTAAAAAAATGGCATCCATGTTAGTGTAATCTTATTTTGTTTTCAATAAAAATGAAAAATAATATTAACAAATTGGTTATACAAAGATAATTATTTCTTCCTCCATAAAACTAAAGAATACAATGTGGTCTTTATTATTGTTCAGCAAGATATTATTATTCATAATAAGAACACAGGATACACCATTCACTGATCTGAACAAATAACAAGATATTATTTTTTAATGATGCTGAGTATTATCATCTATTGATGATCAAAATTCATCAGAAAAGGCAGGTAGGTAACTGTAATAATGGAGAAAACTGTGTTTCATCTCATTTGTGTACTAAATGATAATAGCGATGTAGCAAGTCATATGTTTGAACAACAAGAAAATTTCAAATACCTGTTTTTACATTGTTAAATTTCCTTGATATAATTATCATGGTTCGTCATTGACTGAATCCTTCTTTCAATGACTGTCAGGGTATATCATTGTTTTATGTACTTGTTACTCTAAAAAAAATCATTATCCAATCTCACCTTTGTTAAGGAAAATGCCTTTGACTAGGTGTTGCAACTGATGGCCAGCATTCGGTAATTCTGTGACGGAATCCTCCTCTTCTGAATTGCCAGGAAGTGATGGTAATAAACTAGGTATGTCGTCTGCTGATATTCCTTCTACACTATCAACAACTGATTTAGGTCGTAACTTCCGACCGTGTAAACTCTTTCTTTTGATTGAAAGATAGGGTGTGGCCTAATAATTAAAATGATATAATAAAAAAAAATCCTTAACCAAAAAACACGAAAAATTTCAAAACCCTTTCATAGTATTTCCTTATAAAGAGAATGCTCAAAAAACTAGTCTGCCATATTAGATTTACAGTGGCGTCATGTTATTTTTCATATTCTTTTCAGCAAACTTTCACTAATACCCATAACATGGAGGTGCATAAAAAACTAGTCCCTCATTATGTGTAAGGTGTATGCTAAATTTCATCGGTTCGCACTGACACATACATACATAATATACGTAGATAGATACATTACATACAAAGCAAGTTAAATAAAAGTTTGTAAAATGGCTGGGTACCTAAATAGACTTAAGTACTATACTTACTAAATTTAAATATTCCAACTTCTGCATGAATGATAAAAAGTTGAGAATTAGGAATAAAACACTTGATATTACAATCAAATATAAACCGCGAACATTTTACTTACCAAAGGAGAATGATCAGACTGATGGCTGCTGTCGGTAATGGAGATATCACTAGCACCATGTCTCGAACTATTGGAACTACTTAATCTAGATCTCCTAGGGGGAGAATCAATTCTTATTGCACCTGCATCACCAACCAATATCTTGTAACTTCTCATCAATGCCTCATAAACCTCATCAGTAACTTGTTCTGACAAATGGGAAGCAACCATAATATTCAGTTCTCTGAAATAATGGAACAAAGATATGAATCAGGCATTAGTAAAAAAGATTATGTTTTTCATCACTTAGTCCTTAGACATCTCTTTGTTATAGAAGACTTACTGATTGAAATTACATTCATTGGCCTATTCAAGTAGCACTTTATAGATAGTATCTATCGATTGAAACTATTGCAGTGAAACATGTGTTGGGGTTTTGCAAATTGTTCAGTGAAAATCTCACAATTAAGTGTTACTTGAATGCGTTCTGGATGCCCATCAAGTATTGGCAAATTCCAGTACATATTCATAGGCGCATTCGCAAAAAAAAGATTTTCTAGACTAATACAATTGAAAGCGTTTCATTAATTCACTCAACGTTCTTTTTCCCGCCCTATTACTAGTTGTTCCACAAAATATATATAACCAAATGTAAATAATATTCATAGAGGAAGACCACAGATATTTTAAAATTCAAATATCGAACTCAATGAAAAAATTCATTATTACGAAGCCATAGCCATTCAAATAATCGTCATTTCATTTATTTATTGTATACATTTGTGTACGATTCTACCTGAATAATAGAAACATTTTTTTTAGATATTTTAATACAAAAGATGTTATCCCTGAATTTTGCAGCGCTACCTTGCGATGATGCTCACCCCGAATAGTCCTCCTCCTGCCAAAACTGGTAAGTTTCCTGACAAGATAATGGCAGCTTAGAGAAAAAAAAGGAGAAGAAGAAAGACTGCACCTTAATTTAGAAAGGTTATGTTAAGTCTTCAAAGAGTGTCAATAGAGGTGTTCCAAGACTTTTGCAATTTGAATAAAAATATAATGGCAGCAAACAACCAAAAAAAGCGTAATACGCCAAATATTCTTGTAACAGGCACTCCAGGAGTAGGAAAATCCACACTTTGTGAAAAATTAGCAGAAATTACAGGATTCAAGTGGCTTGAAATTTCCAAAATTGCAAAAGATAACCACTGCCTAGAAGGATTTGATGAAGTTTATGGCTGTTCCGTTTTAGATGAAGAAAAGCTTATGGATGGGTTAGAACCAGTCATGGCAGAAGGTGGAAATATCGTAGATTATCATAGTTGCGATTTTTTTCCTGAGAGGTGGTTTGACATCGTTTTCGTCCTGAGAGTAGATAACACTACTCTATATGATAGGCTGACACACAGAGGATATACCGGAAAGAAATTAGAAGATAACATACAGTGTGAAATTTTCCAGACAATATTAGAAGAGGCAAAAACATCCTATGATGTAAATATAGTACATGAAATTAGTAGTGTGACGGTTCAAGAACTAGAAGATAATTTGAATAGAATAAGTTTGTGGATTCAACAATGGTGTATAGATCAATGTAAATAAAATACTGTGAATAAGACGTTTTTGTTTAAAACTAAGTTAAGTTACCAGTGTGTACTAATTAGGTTACTCCCGATGAAGCAACTTTTTTTTCTGATTAATTGGGCCATTACTTTATGAAAATCCATAGTAATTTCATAAACTACACCTTACAATTTGATGTCCACGAGCTTCATTTTAAAAAAATACCTGGCTAACACAGTAGCTAAACTACTATGTTAGTGAAACGTGATATTTTTTTAAAATAAAGTGTGGAGATCAAATCGTAAGGTGCAATTTATGAAAGATGAAGCAACTGTTAGTGAAACGTGCCTAGAAGAAAATTGTTCAATTATTATCATGGATTACCTTGTTCTGTTCATAATATCAATTCCAGCCTGTTGATTTATACAAGTTGTTACAAAATCCAATGGTATCTGTTTTTTCTTTCGACACTCTCGCTTAATATCTTGTATTGTCTCTTCATCATGCAAAACATAAGGACATTGGTCTCTACAACATTTGAGCATCTTCTCTGTAGTGGCCTGCAAAAATCATAGTGAATCAAAATCAAGTGATTTTGAAAACAGACTTTGAAACTCTACATAAACCAAACTATTGATAAATCTTCCGTTAAAACTTGAGTTGATACAGAGAGAAAATTGTGCTTTACGATTTTTATAATCATCATAATCAGTTCTCCACCAAAAATGAAGTCATTATAATGAAACTAAAAACTGTCTAACTGATATATACAAGATATACCTGTTTTAGTTTTCAGTTAATATTATTTATAATTATCAAAAATCAGTAGGTCAGTTGGGAAGTAAAAACATTTATGTGCAGTAATAAGATCAGTATTCTGTTGAATGACTAATGACTGCTAGAAATGTCATAACTACCCTTTAATTTATATGGATCTAGATATTCTCTTGCATACATCCAAACCGACTGATTAGCCTAACAACATGGATATAATATAAAGAGAATATATAATTTTTGTTTAAAACCAATACATATACAATATACAAGAACTGTATAGAGAAATTATACTGCATAGAAAATTGTATCAATTGAGCTAAACTGTTTTGAGCTAAAGTTGAGACACTAGAATTTTATTCTGTGTTGATGTTGATATCTCAGCAATTTTTTAGACCACCTAATAAATACAGTTGAATTCTCGTTTGACCAAACTTCGTATGCATAATCAAGTTTGGGTCAGACTAAGGTTTGGTGTTTCGAAAAAAACTCCAATAATATTTATAATAAAGTAATTCAATAGTTTTATATCAGTATAATGCCTGCTTTCTCTGATTATATATCCATACAGATTTCGTAGTATTGTGAATATGGCTGGCAAAGAAAAAAGTAGAATTATAAATTACCCCCATTACACGCTCCAATACTTTATTATCCATTGTGTAATCAAAAATACGTGGGTGTTTTATTCCATTCATAGTTATAACATGACATTTACTTATGTTTAATGAAAGTTCATTATTATGACTCCATTTTACTATATTGTTTAAAACTTTCTGTAAGAGTTTACAATCCCTAAACGTTTTTACGTTTTTTAAAACCCTAAAATAGTCTGCAAAAAACAAACCTAATGAATAATTCAGCAGTGATGAAAGATCATGAATGATCTTTCACCACGGTCGATAGCCAAGCGGTTCGGCGTGGGTGCTTTGTTCACTCACTCGAACTGACTGCCGTGTTGGTCGGTGGTTCAAACCCTAGTCTGAACGATCGATCTTCACTTGCTATCGTCCAACCCGTGTTAGGAATCACACGTTAAAAGTTAAGACCTCGTTAATCCTTAGCTCGCACAAGTTTCGACTTCTAAGGGTTGTCGTTCGCAGGGGTGCGACAGCTGGTTAACGGCAAAACAGATTTTAAAACAGATTTCCAAACAGATTCCATCTGAGATGTGAATCAATTGTGACTTCCAGGTACTTAATATGGTCTGTTCTTATTATTAATGCATTATAGTAGGGTAGTTGATTTTCGTAGCTTGCAAAGGGTAGAAATTTTGTTTTTTCAAAATTGATTATGATCAAACCAGTCTTTCAATACATTAATTTGGGTTTCAACTTTAATTTTTCCCAATTATCATCAGTATACATATATTATGGCCGTATCATCTGCGAAACTGTAAATGGAACAATCTGTCTTCATGGTGAATAGGCTGTTGATATATAATGAAAATAATGTAGGTCCAATCACAGAACCCTGTGGTATACCATAAGTAATTTCTCTTTCAAAATCTGCCTTCTGCTACACAATTAACTCCTGAAGAGTAGTTGTGTTTTGCCTCGTATTCCTGATTTATTCAATACATCCAACAACTGATCGTGGTCAACAGTATCGAAAGCTTTTGTTAAGTCTAAAAATACACATAATGCCGGCCGTCTCTGATCTATGTGTCCGTTTATTCCTCCTGTTAGTGCAGCAATTGCATTATTAGTTGAGAGACCTTTTCTAAAACCATATTGTTTGCAAGAAATAAGCCTATCTTTATCAATGTATGAAGTTACCCTCGAATTGGGGGCTTTTTCGAATACCTTATTGAAACTTGTTACAAGAGATATTGGCCTGTAGTTACTGACTACTTCCGGTTTTCCTTTTTTAAATATGGGTGTGCCTATCAATTTTTTGAACTCATTTGGACATTGACCGGTTTGAAATATATTATTTATTGAAAGTGATTTCGGTTGCTAATTCCTTGAGTTCTTCTGCTCTGATACCATCATGTCCTGGCGATTTTCTATTTTTCAGAGAGTATATTATTTCTCTGAATTCATTAACAGTAACTGATGTAAGGAAGAAATAATTTGTATTGGGAGTTTGTTCTGGAATATTCGTAGTGGGTTTACTTATTTTAACTGCAAGCTGTTTTCCTACATTTACGAAAAACTTATTGAATATATCTGCTTTGATGTTATTATTTTGAGTTATTGTGCCGTCTTCACATTGTATTTCTTTAATTGCGGTGTTTTTTCAGATTTATTGCTGTTGTAAACTAGTTCCCAGAGTTTTTTTGAGCTATTTTGGCTATCTTTCATTTCATTCTGGTGAAACTTTTGTTTTTTGCCAATTTTATGAGTGTATTTGTGTGGCCGTTAATTGAGGAAAATTTATAACAATATCGAATATAATTATAATACAATTTTCACCTAAGCTTTCATTTGAGTCAGAAAGTTAGACTTCTACAAAGTGTTTCATATAATAGTAGGTGATTACAAAATAGATACATTCCGTTGAACAAGTATAATACAATTTAATCTCTAGAATCCTTAAATGTTTAATTTTTGGAATTTTAGAAAGATCAAACTTTGATCTGCCTCTACAAGAAGAAGATCAAAATTTGATCTTCCTCTTGAAGATGATAAAAGTTTGATATTCCCCTTGAAGATGATCACTTTGTGATCGAAACACGTGTCGAGGTGTTAAAATAACGGTTTCTTGTTGGGAAAAAACTCCAGTAATATATAATACTCCATCAAAGGTTCCAAACAGTGAATCCCAAGTACATAATGAACCTACAAACCAACCAAAACAATAATAAATTGGTTTTTATCGATTGAATTATTTGATACCGTATATGCTAGTACCTACATATAGAAATTTTGGTAATTTTGCACAATGCAATAAGGAAAATGATTGCATGAGATGAAGCATCACACTGTATCTTTCACATACGATACTCATAATTTCAGAAGTGTATTTAAGTGTATTGTAATATAAACCTTCAAAAAGCCTAAAGTGACTTGTTTTGAATTAAATAAATGTATCCTCAGTTTTCTTCAATACAATATATACATTTTTTCAACATGAAATACACATGCAAATACAAAATAGATAATATAAAAAACTTCAATTCATAGAAAAATGATTACAATTTGGAAGTGACTAGGAAAAAATCAATTACAGAACAACAAATTGGAATGTTTAATTATGAAACATATCAATTTTATGATTTGAATGATGAACAAAAACCTATAATGAAGCTGTAGGCGAACCTACAACTAACCAAATTCACAATGATTCTCCCTGAATTATTTTCAACCATCCGTCCAGAGTTACCTTTTTTCCGATCATATTCACTACTCCATTTTTCGATTGGTTGCAACCGATCTCACATTATCGCAAGCTGCCTCCACATGTGTGTATGTATATAAATACGAACGAGGATAAATCTTGTAACCATAAATTCGGATGTGTTGATGAGCCTTCGTTTCGGGAATTCATAAAGCTTTAATTAAAAATGTAATGATTTATTCGGGGATTTCGCAAAAATTAACAGTATGCGAATTGGGTGATGATTGCGAGAAAAGGGTACAAACGAATACTAATTGCGGGAATAAGGGTGGATTATTTATGGGGACGATTTCTCATATCAGTTATGTACAAGGGGTTTCAACACTGGACATTGTCGTTATTTAAAATCACCACAGAGAGAGAAAGAAAACAGTACCTCAGTACAGTAGACTTCATTGACTAGACAGAGGTTCTCAAACTTACTTTGTCTATCACCCACTTCGACAATTAATTATTTTCTAGCGCCCCCCAATTTTTGTCTTTACTACATCTTAAGAATCAGGATCTCAGTCATTATTTTAATAATTAAATTATGTGTGTCAGGTGCAAATAAGACTTTCTGACGAGGGTAATGTGAAATGCCATTTTGTATATTAGGAAAACATTTATTCATGTTATCAAAACAAACATTTCAATTCGAATTTTAAAACTAATCTAATGTGAAGGATGAATTTGATGATTTTTAACAAGTTTGTTAATATCAGGTTCGAATTTACTCAAAAACAGCCTTAAGTTACCGATTTTTTTTTATTTAGCAACGTGCCGCAGCACTAAATCCATGTTCACATAAATACGATGATGGTAATACTATAAAAAATCGTTGAACGATAGACCACAATCCAGGGTACAATTGCGGGATTGGTTTTGTAGCCAAAATTCTTGGTAACCATTTTGGAATTTCATTTTCATTTCCTCGTTCGTTAGCAGTTCTATGAGTTCTTCTTCCAGCTGGGGTAATCCAGCAGTGTTGACGTTTGAAAAAGGATCAACACACAGTTCGTTATTTCCAATTTTAAACTGTCCTGGAATCGTTCTGCGAAATCACTGTGGAGGTTCTCCAAATGTTGGCAGTAAACAAGCAAGTCGTCATTGTTGAAGGATACTAGTAGGTTGCTAATGCCGACTGAACGCCTCCCCCCACCCCTTTTGACCTTGAGACGTCACGCGACCTTGAATGACGTCACCTAACCTTGAACG
>WOGJ01075180.1:0-10097 GCA_015342185.1 Leptinotarsa juncta | reverse complement strand
ATAAGTTTACAACAAGCTGCAAATGCGTGTAATTGTTCAAAACATAGTTAAAAATAAGATTTTAAAATTCCGAATGATTGCGATGCCTGGAAAAAAATGTATTCGAGGTCAAAGATCAAAAAATTCTGATCAGCAGCAACATGGAACGTCTTCGGGAATTAATGTTGTAAGTAATTGTTCAAACTTTACTATCAATTATCTTTCCAATAAATGAAATTGTTTTATGTTGAATAATCAATTAATAATTGACTCTGTTAGAAATAATTCCTTCAAAAAGTAATATTTTATGTTTATTTTGGCCGTGAAAAAAGTACACATTTACGCATCAATAGATATGCAGAAGTTTCAAGTTTTTGACAGTTGTACAAAAAAGTTATATTTTGTTTCTTTCTTTGGGGTGTTTCGTCTGAATTCACTATTTCAATTATTATACTGATAAATTCTGTTTCATGAGTTTTTTAGTATCTAGACTTTATCATTGCCAGGAAGTGAAAGGTGAACATTCATTGAATTGAACTGAAATGAGTTTGAACACATTTTTTCTTGAAATTATGACATTTAACGTTTTTTATGGATTCTTAAAACGAAAAAAAAAATTCTAATTACTCTGGAAGGGCCATTTCGATTTCCAAAAAATTAAAATGTATTAGACATAAAATTGAAATACTTATCAAACGAGGTATCACAAGATACCCCCCTCCATTTCCATTCGAGAAATAGTTGATATCGCTCTCTCGGCGACGAGTGATGCAACACTTTCACCATATTTTTTTACGTAAATTTTGTCCAACCCCGATATCTTATCCGGGTCAAAAGTTGAGAGGGGAGACTATTTACGACCGCACTGTATCTAAATAACGTTTCTCGATTGATAGCCTCCCGTGACTTTCATAAAAATCTACCTTCACTTCAGAAACTTCGGGAATAACAAAAAACAAGATTAGTGCTTATCAATCTAAATAATTTCCATAGATTAAAGATGATTGATTATCGATAGGTAAAACAATAAAACCATTGTTCGTCAACCTTGCATCAAATAGAGGATTTCTCAGGTAATCCTACCATCCATCACGTTTCTTGTCCAACATATAAGAATGTTCGCTTATGAAAGTTAAGTACCATTATTGACAATATTTTAAAAACGATAGTGGATATTATAGTGATGCATTTCCTCGGGATCATATTATTCGCAGTACTTTACGTTGATTTCGTAACAGCATATCCAACCGAGTATGGAGATTCTATTCGAAGACAAACTTTTCCGGAACTCGTAGCTAGTGAAGGTTATGCAGTGGAGAATCATTACGTGCATACCCCCGATGGATACATTCTAAACGTCCATAGGATCCCACGCGGAAAAACTGGCAAGTCAAACAAGAAAGTAATATATTTGCAACATGGCATTCTTGATTCGTCGACCGGCTGGGTACTGCTTGGGCGCGACAGATCTCTAGGTTACATATTAGCAGACGAAGGATACGACGTTTGGATGGGGAACGTCAGAGGTAATGTTTATTCCCGAAACCACACCACACTTAATCCTGACAAAGATTCCCAGTTCTGGCAGTTCAGCTGGCACGAAATGGGTACGATAGACCTACCAACGATTATAGATTATGTATTGAATCAAACGAGTACCGATGGAATTTACTACTGCGGTCACTCCCAGGGAACCACTGTTTTTTACGTGATGGCCGCTTCCAGACCAGAATATAACGCCAAGATCAAGGCTCATGTGAGTTTAGCACCAATAGCATTCATGAAGCACGTGACGAGTCCTTTGCTGAAAATTGCAGCATTCTGGGATACGCCTCTAGAGTTTATGTTGAAACTTATTGGTATGAACGAGTTTCTACCTGCGGAAGGATTTATGAATATGATTGGCGAAAATATATGCTCTGAAGGTGTAGGGACAGTACTATGCAAAAACGTCCTATTCGGACTTTGTGGATTCAACCCGAAGCAAATGAATAACTCGCTGATACCTCTCATCATGACTTACACGCCTTCCGGGTCTTCTACGAAACAATTTCTCCATTACGCTCAACTGATGAACTCTGGGAAATTCCGCCAATATGACTACGGATTATTTAACAATAAAAAAGTGTATGGTACTTTCGCACCTCCGAGTTACGACTTGAAGAAAATAACAGCTCCGACTTATTTGATTTATGGTAAGAACGATTGGCTAGCAGAACCAAAAGATGTCGACAAACTGGCCACCGAAATCGGAAACTGTCGAGGAAAATTTTTATTATCTGACAATTTGTTCAATCATGTAGATTTTCTTTTTGCAATGGACGCTCCAACAATTGTATATCCTAAAGTAATCAGTCTTTTCAGTCGGCATTAGTGAAGATTCTATTGTGTTTTTTTTTCTCTTTTTATAGTAAAACGGTTCAATTAAAATTCAAATTAGTTGTGAATCTAGAATTATTTTAAAGGGCATACCTTAGCCTACAAAGATTCCTTTTTGTAATGTACTGTTCATAGTATGTTCATATTTCTCCTATTTGAGTAATTATTCACAGAAGAGATTGTTCGTAAATGAGGAAAATAAACACTTCTAAATAACCGATTTTTATTTTTCCTTCAATGTCAGTGTGAATCAATGAGGGTAATTTTGAGTTTTATGAAACACTCAAAATATACTCAATGCACCAACATCTGCAAGTCAGTGCTTCAACAAACCCCGTTAATTTTCTATATCCCGGCTGTGATTTACACTCCCTATTCAGATGTAACTTTGGAATACTTATCTCTTTCTAACAGAAGCGATCTCTCCTGTCAACGAGAGGAAATGCTGTAACCACAAAACTGTGATGTTATGTGGTTCAAAATAATATCACATCACCAAATTTTTATTCTGCGTTTATTGACCATCTAGCGACACACAATATAGGGCATTATTCTCTTCAATTGTAAACACCATTGACTTTCTGCAAATGAATCATCCCTGTGCCGAAATTTCCATATTTGATGACTTCAATGTTCACAATATTAAATGGCTCAAATTTTCAAATATCAACGACGGACAAAGTCGCGAAGCTTAGGCTTTTGCAATAAGCAGCGGACTTACTCATTATAAATAAGCCTACCAGGATTCCTGACCGTGATGGAGAATATGATAGTCTTCTGGATATATACCTAACAACCAATCCAGAAATTTACACAGTCATCGTAAGATCTCCATTGGGATGGTCTGACCACAAACTCATTTCAGTGTTGAGTGAATTACCGATGAATGTTGTCGAATAATCTGAGTCGCGCAAAGTCTGGTATTACAGATCAGCTGAATGGGAGGATCTTCAATACCATTTCTGATGGTATTGATGTTTTTTTTTGAGCTCTGAGAATCCATCAACTTGTGCTCTGAAGTCACGGAAGTTATTCTATCATCCATGGATGCATATATTCGTTTTTCAATGAAACGACATTCTAATGGCAAACCTTGGTTCAACAAAACTTGCGAGCATGCTGTCGTCTCAAAAAATCTCGCCTACCGGCAGTAGCGCAATAATCCCAGTACCGAAAACCGAAAACCGAACTAGGTTTGTTAATGCTCGCAACAGCTGCAAACTAAAAATAAATAAAACAAAGAACTTCACAATCAGAGAATTAGGGATAAACTGCTTGCTAATCCCAACGGGTCTAGATTCTTCTGGTCGGTACCTAGCTAATACTGTTAATCAGAACTTTTCAAATTCCACAATTCCACCACTACCACAAGCAGATAATTCAAGTGCAACACCATTCATAGAAAAAACAAACCTACTAGCAGAACAGTTTGCATTCAACTCACAGTCGATTTTTTGGGAAAGGCACCAGCTACTATTCCCACACTATAGAATCCATAATGCCGGAAATTACTTTTCGACAGCGTCTATTCAGGCGAATTTTGAAACGGCTCAATATCAACAAGGCCTCTAGCCCTGATGAAGTGCCTATCATCGCATTTAAGCAGAAATGGACTCGCACCACTATTTTGCAACCTGTCTTACAGGAAAGGGATTTTTCCTACATGTTGGAAGATTGCTCGCGTTCAGACTATTCCCAAAAAGGGCAAGAAAAACCTTCCAAATAACTATAGACCAGTCGCTTTGCTATCAGTGATATCAAAAATCATGGAGAAGGTCGTCAACTACCATATCCTAAAATATTTGGAAAGCTTCAACATCTTGAGCGATCATCAATATGACTTTCTATAGCATGTCACCCATATTTGGAATAACGCAATCGAGAAACATGAAGAATCAAGAGCTGTTCCGCTTAATATTTCTAAGGCCTTCGGCCGTGTGTGGCATGAGGGTTTGCCTGGCCAAACTTCGATGCTATGGCTTGTCGGATCGTTTTTGTGAATAGCTTTTCAGCTTCCTAAAAGATCGTTGCAAGTGTCCGTCGATGGGAATCTCTCGAATACTTTCGCCATCAACGCTGATGTTCTCCAGGGATCTATATTATCTCCAATCCTTTTTTTATTGTATATTAACGACTTATTGGCAAAAAACAAGAATCCAATATATTGCTTTGCTGACGACAGCACACTTCTCTCGTCATTCCATTTGGATTCCAGGACATCGGCTATGGAAGCACATCTTCACTGACAGCAGGAGGTTGCATATCTTAATGAGGATCTAGAAATGATTTCGAATTGGAGTGAAAGTAACCAGGTTCAATACAATGCTACAAAAATCCAGGCATCGGTTTTCTCTAGAATATAAATGTCTCCGAATCGAATATAATAATGTCAGGTCAGACAATTTCACTTTCTACTTCGATAAGTTTGTTAGGGGTTAAAATGGACACCAATATGTCTTGGTACAATCATGTCGCTGGACTTGCAACGGCTGTTTCTCAAAAGCTTGGAACCCTGTTCCGAACCAGAAAACTGTACACACCTCGGCAACTTTTGATGCTTTATAAAGCTCAGATCAAACCTTCTTTGGAGTATTGTTCTCATGTATGTAGATCTGCCCCCAAACATACATCATGTGCAACCTCGATAGCCTGGAACATCGGATACGTTTCACGGGAAATGTTCAAAACACTTAACACATTTGATTCAACCAAGAGCTGTACATATCACAAATACGCGACGGACTGTGGCTGGTCATTGTTTCGAGGTTCAACTCAGTACACCTCGAACCCCACTGTTTAAGAAGTCTTTCATTTGGAGAACTGGGTTTTTTTGGAATAAAATTCGTAGGAACGTTTTTCCAAACGGTTTTCATCTTCAGCGATTTAAATCAAATGTAAATCGCTACTTTCGAGTTCGAATTGTGTCAAGGAGGTTACATACAGCGCCATCTGCCCCCGAATAGATCAAGCAATAATGTCGATAATTCTGTCAAATACAGATCCCGAGCATTCAAACGGGAATAAATATGAAATAAAAAAGAGAGTTACAAACAAACAAACAAACATACATACAGGTGAAGGTAATAAAAGCATGATAAAATAATAATTAAAAAATATACTTTTTTCAAATGAAGAAATACATGTAAAGTGAGTTTGAATCATACCAAGGAGGTTAGGTAAAGGGCCATCTGCCCGCGAATAGATCAAGCAACAATGTCGATAATGACGTACAAAATCAGGTGCTTCCATGATTAGACCTACGAAACAAAAATATTACCTAATAATTGTACGCAATAGTTCAGTTAATCTTCACATGTGGAGTAAAATTCACTTTTAAAAATTCAACTGAATTAAATTGCGAATGTCGTTTAGAAAATTATAATTCTCACGTTTGAAAAACCAATCAGGATGTATCAAACTGGTGAAAAATAAAAATAAATTGAAACAACATTCAAATGTATGAAAACGAAAATTTTACAAATAGTATATTTCACAATTTGTTTTCACTTGGTTTTATAGCGACAACATATGGAAAGATTTCATGGTCGCTAATTGAGAAAAAAGTTGGAATATTCAAATGCAATATGATATTAACATAATTATATTTATCAAATGCTACTTTATGGGGCACTGTTATGTTATGTAGTGTTGGGTTGACATTTCAAAAAGGAACTAGTTTATTCATAGCACGAGCCCATATAATGAATCATTTGAACTTTGAAGACATCGTAATAACACCTTGGGGGTAGAAGCAGCAAATGTTAATTTTGAGTATTCATCCCCCGTTTATTTCCACAAATGTTTTCAATGGCTCAAGTTAATCTTATTGAGACGACTAACACATACCTATTCATTTCCTGAACATTGTGCCTTATTCAAATTATAATGGCCTTTGTTTTCTAGTACCATAATCGAGATAGGTGGAAAACCAGAGCCCAAACACAACGCATTCATGATTGTCTCATCAGTGGTACAAGGCTGAAGCACAAAGTCATTGCAGGAGTCAACTGTTAAGAAACAAACCTGAGTAAATAAGGAAGATAACATATTCCCTTACGATGACACCATTTATGGGATATACAGAGAACTCAATCCTCGAATATCGAAGATAAACGATTCTCCCCAAAGCAGTCAGTTGCAAAGCCAAACTTCTCCATCCACAGCCGACGAGAATCGTCTTCTATCTTTCACTGCAAGGCAAAAAATTCAAAACCAGTGCCCAAACACAACGCATTTATGATTTAACACCAGACAGCTCTGTATCGACCTCCTTAGAAATCAAGCCTGAATAAATGAGAATTATAACATCTCCCCCTCACAATTATGCCATCTATGGGATCGACAGACAACTGGATCCTCGAATATCGGGGCGGTCAGTTGCAAAGCCAAGTTTCGACATCGACCGCCGACGAGATTCGTCTATCTCTCTCTACAGTTTTCACTGCTAGGCCTGATTTAATTATTGCACATATCTGTCGAATTAGTTCCGTAAAGAGTAGATGGACTCATCACAAATTTCATTTGAAATCTATCAATTATCAGCGCCAGGAAGAGCAAAAATGTTTTGCATTAGATATCTGAGAACCACACATGCAATTTCTACATAACGCAATGAATCCTTCAAGAAATGCTGGATCTTCCGCCGTTATTACACATAAGTGTAAAAAAGTAAGCTTTCGATATTCGCCACAGCACAGCACTGTTTGAGAGATCGCGATCGTTCAGTTTTTCTACCTACATTCATTACAATAGTCTTCCCACACACCTAAAAAAATTAAAACTGTCACTTTTCAAGCTACAAGCTCGTAACTGGCTATATGAAAAACAGCTATCGTGCAACTAAACTCTCACATAAAATGCAAAAATTCAAGTCATTATATAAGCATTATGTGAATATAAAGAGTCCGGGTGGGGTTCCATTAGAATCAATGTCGGAACATATGGAAATTATGATTTCGAAATTATGTTTAAAATATTGGTTTGGTATATTGATAGATCCAAGATGAATTAAAGGGATGACATGGGAATATTGTACTGTGGCACTAAGGGAAAATTTAGATCCTTCAAATCCTTGGGTATAAATCCCAAGCGACACTGTAAACTCTAAAGTCGTACACATTTTCAAGTTTTCTTGGAATACCCTGTTGAACGGGCAATGGGCAGTGTCTTGGTCTATATTCATCGACATGGCGCGGCCCTAAGCGTGCTAAATTACCACCTACGGCACTCTTGCGGTATTGACGAGACACTGGTGTCTCGACCACCAGAGCAAGACGATATTTGTCGTAAAGTGTTCAGCTCCTCTCCGGAAAGAGGGGAAAAACGGATAAAATATAGCGATTTTCTCTTCGAACTCCGCAGACTCTATTCAGACTACTCAGTCAATATGGTTGTTCTGATTATTAGAGTTATTGGTGGAATGATGCCCTCTCTACTCTCGAATCTCAAAATCATTATGGCTTGCCGCACTAAGGCATAAAACTCAGCCGGACAAATGCAGAAGGCTGTCATTCTTGGCTCACTGCGCTTGCTCAAAGCACAGGATTTTCGGGCCCACCTACCCTACCCCACAGGGTGGGGTAGGTGATCAATTTTCGAGAAAAATGGCATCTTGCCTCTACCTTGCCTGTTTGTCTATTATACCGTGATAGATATTCACAAAAACAGACATTGTTATTCGAACGTATCCGAATCTCATAATCATAATACGAGATCAGCGAATCAGTTCAAAATACCTTTTTATCGACTTGACATTCTATTATTCAATAGAAAATGCAAAGTGCTATTATTAAAATATTGTTTTTATTCCATCAATGAATTTCTAAAAGCTCCTTGGAACGACCACTCCATTTGATATTGAGGTTCAGTATGATTTTTAACAATTTTAGGCAATTGTATAGTATATACTCTTTTTTTATATACTTGTATTATAGGTATTTTTACTATTTGTCGTATAGGATATGTATATTCATGTGTTTGTGTGATGTCCCTATTTACAGTGGAAGCATTGGTCTTTCTATTTAAATTGTACATTACTTCAATTCTTGTTCCAAAAGTTGGAACACTGACTTGCTACAAATATATTGTATGGATATGTAACGTGGCCAATAAAGTTCTATTCTATTCTATATAAAAATACACTTTATTTTTGACTTTCCTCTATTTACATCAATGTTAGTTTTCAAAATAAATATTAAGTTTAAATCGAAAGGGATATTTTTTAGGAGTTGGCCTTACTTACGCTTGAACATGTCACATTGTATCTAGATCAACAAAAATCAGTTATTCCAAGAAATGCAGGTGATTTACAAGCATAGTTAGATATGGTATTTCCAAATGTTTGGATAAGAAGATGAGTAGCCACGAAATTTTGGAACTACTAGACAAGTAAAATATAATTGAAAATTAAAATAGCATAAATTGTCAACAACCTTGGATGAATTTTTTTCTGGTTCATTGCTGTGTTGTCGAAGGTGCACAATTAAAATTTTCAGGTTAATGATTCACTGATCCTCTTGGACAACATCATACTTAGTACACTTTAGTATTTTTTTCTGATATCATCCATATTTTTTATGTACTAAAAAAATCTATTTTCAGTTCCATAAAAAACGGTTGTGTTACAAAAAAAAAGCCAACATCACTCCTTTCAAAATACGCAGAAAAAATCATCAATTATTTTTATGTGCTAAGTAATGATTTAACCTACTAAAAAGTTTTTAAAAGTCATAACACTCTAACACTCGCGTATTCCAAAGTTATGATTTTTCAATGGACAGCTCGTCATTTCCCTTTCGAAAGTTGAGAATCTTAATACTTATTTGAAAACTTCCAAAAAACAAAAAACAAATAAAGAACAAACCTTCAACAAACATATTTTTCGGAGTTATTTACCTTATTGAAATCAATGTTGGTCTGAAGATGGGATATATTGTTTTTAATTTCACTACAGTCTGATAGTTTGCATTTTTCTAGGGTTCCCAACAGATCTCTTTTCACTTTTCTCATTGCTGTAAGAAAAAAAAAACTGTAAACTTTTAAGTAAGGTGGAAAAACGAAACAACTATTTATTTTGAAATAGATAAAAACAGCATATTCATACTGGTATAGCAGTTGAAATACCTAGAATAGTGGCATTCCTTAAGAACAGTGAATTGTCAATAAAACCTTCATTATCTTCAACCTCCATCCCCAACAATAAGCGTGAAAATATTTCCATCAACGAAAGCAGTGAGTCGAAATTTCATTTCATACCTCTACCATTAACAAAAAAACTATGTAACGGTCGCAAGATTCCTAAGTGCTCTTGCGACATTGCTGTAAGAGATAGTTAAAAAAAAGGCTCATTTCAGTGCTGTTATGCAACTCTACAAGAATCCTAGGTCATCAAGGAAAAATCATGACATTGGGAGCAATTCGGGGGATATTGTCGGGACCATCAACAACCAGAAATAAGGAAAAGTTACTGAGAGCCAGCCGACCAGATATATGATTGCTGATAACTGATCAAGCCAATACATCTTACACCAATGAAAAACTTAAGCATTTGCTACAGTTATAGCAAATAAATTGGAGAACTCAAATGTAGATGATACAGTAAACATATATATTATATAGATTTGGAAAAGCTGAATACACTTAATTGAATTAATGAAGCGAAGAGGTTTTTTGTATTGAAGTGTATAATTTTTAAAATTCTTGCAAAGCGCTTTCGACTTTCGTCATCATCAGTGCTCACT
>WOGJ01075010.1:0-12752 GCA_015342185.1 Leptinotarsa juncta | reverse complement strand
GCGGCAGATCGCTCACCGCAACGTTGCCGCTGTTTATGTTTAATATTATGACAATTAGATTTTTTTGTGGAATTTTCGGAAGCTTCTCTGATTTTTGAAGTTTGTATTTTTTTTAATTAAAATCGTTGTGAGAGCTATCAGAATTTCCTCCGCAAGCTACCGGTAGCTTGCGATCGACAGGTTGGCGACCACTGTTCTAAACAATGGAAGTTAAAAAGTCGATCAAATGGAGAAAAAGTTGCATTCATTGTTTAAACAATTTAAACAAATCAGGGCCGGTTATTGAGATATTGCAAGAAAAGTAAGTTCTGTCATTTAAGAGTTTTTTTTCAACGTTACTTCAGATATCATGAAAAAATGATACAGTCATTTTTCATTTGACATGATCAAATTTCTAATCCAACTTTTCGTACTTTCTGGGTCACTCTCAACCTAATATTTTCAATACGGACCTGCATACTTTCGAAATAACTTTTCACGCTGAATTCAACGATATATCGTACAATCGTACAATATCATTGATTTTAGGGTGATTATGACCCTTATCCAACATTCTTTGGTTCGGATCTGTATTACATTCACCTTCAGTTTAAATAAAAACATGCAATATATTTCTATAAGAAAATCAACTCACTCATGCTAAACTGTAATCATTATTTACATATTTCAAAAAAAGAGAAAAACCTAATTCACTATAATGAAACGAAACCATCATTTATTTGAAAAAATAAATTGAATGATTCTTCGAAAGTTAATGAAAATTATTGAAGTTAGTGTTAGAAATGTTCACAATTTTGTAAAACACAATTAGCGTTTCTAGAACTAAAACTTTTTATTCATTCTTATGCATTCTCAATCTCCTCACGAAGAATCTCTATTGTCGGATTTGTAGTACCATTAATTTTATTTTTGGGATATGTTCACAAATAAAAATCTCCAAATCTGGAGATTTGACAGGGTGTGCCGCTGGACCTCTTGTTCCAATCCACGAATCGGGAAAAGTTCGAATTTCCACATATTTTGCTCCGCTAAAGTTGCCGTTTATAAAATTAGGGTCTAATTTATTATTTAACCATTTGTTCATTGATATTGATATCTAACTTCATGAATTGAGCTAGGATTTTCTGTGGCATGAAAATGTTTGTACCTTCGATTGAACATGCCAGAATTGTATCCTCAAATTATATTGGGCGCAGAATTGTTGTTATTTCTCACCTTCCGTTGAAACCGAATACAAAATTGCAACATTCTTTCAGGATCATTACAATATATTTTTTGTACGGCTTGGTATTTATAGTTATTATAGTTATGGAGGGTTATGGAGAGTTATGTTATCCTTATCTCTTAACTATTTTAATAACACCATCTTCTGATAAATTGCATTCACTGGCTAGTTCAAGATCCTATTCCAGAATTCATTCGAATTTGGGCCAGAACATTGATAGGCTCGTTTCGTCTTACATAAGGAACTCTAGTCGTACCGACCAACTCAAATTAATTTCTGCTTTTCATAGTGGGAAATAACTTCAAATCAAATCAAATCAAAATATACTTTATTGTCAGAAGATTTTGTATCCCATCGACAAAGCTTTGTAGGTATAAATATAAGCATAACTAATAGTGTAGGTATTGTAACGAATTAAAGCACTAACTGTCTTAAACTAATTTATTTTTACAATATTTCCGTAACTAATTTATTTACACACGTTTAGTTTATCTGCACAATGTGTTAACAGCTCGCTTTCTAAGTACAGACTGACTATCGAACAGGGGCTGGCGGCCGTTTTATGTTGCGGCAACGAACATTGCCGATCTCTTCTCGTCATTTCGACACCTTTTCTCGAACTCTCGTTTCGTTTCTCGGCGTATACGGAATTTTCGCGACTGTCTAACCGCATTCTTTGCCGCTGTCACGTTCCCGGCGCGTGCAGCAACCGTCAGGGCCGGCCTCAGATTTATTACAATATATGAAAAACGGTTTACCGTTAATACCTGCCACTGTCATGTTAGTATTTTCCCTGGTTAAAGTTCTGTAGTAATTGTAGTAATGTATTGTGATCCACAATTGTACTGCTGCAATATTACATTAGGTTAATTCGCTCACCTGCGATGCATTTGCGTCTTGCTCTATGGTCGTTTGCTCTATGCGTTTCGTGTAAAATTGCATTGTGTTTACCGTTCCATTTCTTACGCCCGGTCCATTTGCAATCCTGAATTTGATGATTGCGACGTAAACAATTGCTGTATACACCAAAACATCAAAGCGTTATTTTTCGATCACCAAGTGATCATCTTCAAGAAGAAGATTGAACTGGAAACTTCTCTAAGCAATCTATGCAATACAGGTAAACCTTACAGGTATATCACACCTGAATTAATTTTACAATTTGTCTCATTTATTATTTTACAAACAATTTTCAGCTATATAAAAAATTAATTTGACAATCTTGCCTATCAAAATGTATTATAACTATATAGTAACCAGGAAAGCCAATAATATTATGTTAACAAGCTATATAGTATGCAATTTGATATTCGTCCGTCATCGTTATTCATAATATTATTATGTTTACTTATTTCTACACTCATAGGAATCTAGTTGCCTGTTATTGTTAACGTGCCTAACTAGTCTTAATGAACTGAAGACTATGGAATAGCCTATGGAATTCCTACCTCAGTTTCTGGAGGATGTATCATTGGTTACAAGAAATGCAATGTGGTTTATGCACGATGGTGCACCAGCGCATTTTACCATATTGGTTCAAGGGTTTTTAAAAGAAACATACGCAATCAGAAACATTCCTGATGTTTTTGAAACATTTCGGGAATTGATGAGAAGAAGATTGGATTCTTGCATACCAGTGGGTGTAGGTCATTTTCAACAGTTCTTATAGATTGAAAAACATTACATCTAATTTTTGGTAATACATTATTTTTACTTAAATTGTTTTTCGCTCCGTATCTTCGAAACAAATCATCTGAGGACAAAATATCCTCGAAATTATCCCTTTAATTTCTACTGCAAGTTTAGTAATTTCATAATGTAGATGATGAAATACTTGTTCGTCATTTTGAAATTATCTTTTTTTCATCACATCTCCTTGAGAAGTTTTAATATAGAATTTCTACAGAACACATTCCATGCTTCATAATGTGAAATGAATCAGTATAACTCTGAAATGGACTTTGCCTCTTTAATGAGAAACCCACTTCATATTCGAGACAATTTTGCATCGCTCTGATCTAATTAAATCTGTACAGATGTCTCTGTTCTTTCATGAACTGCCTGCTGAAATAGATATGTGATTACTTTCACTAGTGAGTGGATTGTGAATTTCAACAGGAGTTTGTTGAATTATTAAAAAATGTATATAGATAGTTCTACTGAAATTCATTTCTCGTGGTTTTTGTACTGCAAAACAACAAAAAACTTTGTCAAAAAAGTACAGAAAATTGGTCAATGAAACGCAAAATATGTATTATTCATTCAAATTCATATCGTCTCTAAACTAGGCCTTCCCGAAATATAACACTTTCGCCAACGAAACACCCAGTCTTGAAAACCTTTATGACTGCATATTTGGAAAACGACAAAAACTTATTTTTGAAATAAGAAACTCAGTTTTTTTTCAATGTGTTCTATGTCGTGAAATGCATATTAGCTTTATATGCTGTTGCCATTTTTCTTGTTTAGACATTTTTTGTATTATGTGGATATGTATACATGTACACTTGAAATATGGACAATGCTTATGCTATTGATTAAAATTATGCATTATTTACGATAATATTATTTAGAATCACTTGAATATAGAAATAAAATACTTTGTGTAATTTCCACTTACTTAATGTATTGACATTAATACATCAAGTGAATGGAAATTAGACAAAGAATTTTATTCCTTTATCTAAGTGAAGATGAATTTCCACAAAGTAAATAAGTCATCAATATCACGAATAATTCAGAATCATAATCCAGAATCTAGGTGTAGCTTGTGTACACTAAGTACTTGAGGTGCTCAGGTACCTGAAGTACTCAGGTACATGAGGTATACAGGTAACTCTGGTACCTGGTGAAATCGTATTTAAGTCATCGCTTCGGCAGAAAGTATTTATTCTTGATTCGTTATCTTATAATGCACTAGTGAATTTTCATAAAAGAAATTATTACCTATTTGTGCATATGTACGAAACAATTTGATCCATCGCATCGTTATTCAAAGTGATAAACAAATGTCGAATAATTTTTAATATTATTCGGGCATATAAAGTTATATATTCATTCTGGACAGATAGTCGTGAAATGGAATCGACTGAGAGTAGGCTAGCATCTACAGGGGACATTCTGAGGCAGGCAAAGGAATCGACAGTGGGTAAATATACATTAATCAAAACCATCGGCAGAGGAAAATTCGCAAAAGTCAAGTTGGCCAGGCATGAACCCACCGGTAAGAATGTTGCTATCAAAATAATAAAGAAAACCAAACTTGCGCCTGGTTCTCTACAGAATTTAAAAATAGAAGCAAGGATAATGAAAATGTTACACCATCCCAACATAGTACAATTGTTTCAAGTGATCGACACGGAGAAAAAATTTTACCTTGTAATGGAGTATGCATCAGGAGGAGGGATGTGTTCTTATCTGGCACGTCATGGTGGAATGAAAGAAGATGATGCAAGGGCGAAGTTTAGGCAAGTTGTCTCTGCGGTACAGTACTGTCACCAAAAAGGAATAGTCCATAGAGATCTAAAGACTGAAAACATACTGCTAGATGGTGAGATGAATGTTAAAATTACAGATTTCGGATTGTCGGACGAAATCACCCCCGGTAAAAAATTTGAGAAATTTTGTGGGACGCTGCCATATACAGCACCTGAGATATTCCTGGGCATAAAATATGATGGGCCCGAAGTAGATGTCTGGTCTTTAGGCGTGGTATTATACAAGTTTGTGTCGAATGATTTTCCCTTCTCCAGTACGACATTTCGGAAACTCAAGAAGAAAGTGGTTCGTGGCAAGTACCAGATTCCTTCATGTATGGAACCGGATTGTGTGAGTCTGCTGAAGAAACTTTTGGTTGTGGATCCTACCAAGAGGGCAGGTTTAGACACCATCATGAAGGATAAGTGGTTGAACCAAGGATACGGCAATGATGAATTTGAATCCTATATGGAACCCAGCCAGGATCTGACTGATCCTAAAAGGATAGCATCTCTAGTTTCTATGGGTTTCGATGAAAACGATGTCATGAACAGCCTAAATTCACAGAAATATGACGATGCATTTGCTACATATTTGCTGTTGGGAAGGAACGTCTCGGACTTGAAAACTGATGAAATCGGAAGTGAACTTAGGTTATCGATGAGAAATATATCGGACCGACAGGAAGATGTGGCTCACTGTGCTGCACAGAGTCCGTCGATATCAAATGTGTCAAGCAATGGTAACACCAAAGGAGAATGTATCAGGGTGACGCCCCAATCTCAAGTATCTGTTATTAGAAGTAACGATATCCAACCGGAATTCAGTAGGAAACATTATGTCAGTGATGTTTCGTCTGAAAAAGATGGCTCCAAAAAACCACGACATTCGTAACGATTTGAAAATTTCAAAGAGTCGTTTTTATACTTTTTTCATCTTTTGTTATGTAATTTCAATGTTGTGACAATTTAAATAAACGATCTGAGATCCTGTCATTTTACGAAGTAACTATCGCTTATTTTGAAACAGAATAACGTGAATTTTCATGGAACTGAATAGTCCAGTTTGATTGTTCTAACTCTCTTCCTATTATGAATCTGTTAAAATATTGATTGATGATGGAGTTCGTAATGGATCAGGTGAAAGTATTTCAGTATAAACACAAGAAAAGACTGCTTCTACAGTTCACAAAACCGCATACGTTTTCCATTATACAATTGCTTCCTGTAAAAGGTAACTTGCAGTTTTACTCTAATATATCATGAATATCTGCCAATTCTGTGACGAATAAGTATTTCAATTATTTATGCGACATGATATGTAAGAACTTTTGTTACTAGAAATATGTGGCGTGAAGAAGGCTCTCACCATGTCTTCAGTCTTAAAATGAATTGCACGTTAGCAGGTCACGTCTTAATAATATTTGTCGCATCAACTTTGATAGTAAAGAGAGAAAGAACCGTGGTTGATAAGAAATACTATTAACACCTAATTTGTCATAGTGAGTCGATGCGTTCTCAATCTCTGTGCTATAAATTTTTGGTTTGGCATATTGAGTTTTGGGGCAGGCTATTTTAAACAAATAGTTACAATATTTATAATTATACAGTTCCATACAAAACTCTTCGATTCATTCATTCGAATAAGTATATTCAGATTCCCAAGTCTATTCATTGAATGGGAAATTTGTATCATATATATCCGTTATGAATCTTAGTTTATGGTATGTGAAAGCTGAAGCCGTGTGTTTTTCTTTCAGGCATATTCATCCAACCCAGAGATATCAAAGCATTTGAAACATAACCTCCCCTACGTGAGAAGCATATGAGATGAACACAGGTATTCAGAAATATTTGCAAACTATTTTTATCATAAATCGAAAGGAAAGACCAACAACCAAACCGGCATAGTTTGCGTGAGATAGCCAAGCGACTGACAAAGTTGATTTCATTCACTGAATATTTTATTTTCTACCAAGGAAGCTACGGTATTGACGAAATGCGTCTAGGAATGAAAATGTTGGTAAAAATCATGTAATTATCATCATGGATAGAATATCTTCATTGAAGTATATCAACATCGAGCCATTATTGACTCTTTTCCGAAACAAGGACACACGGAAAGATTATTTAAGATTGCCAATTACATTTTTAATCCTCAATATAGTATTGCACCAAGGCGGTCACTATTTCAGTCAGAAGGTATGAATATTTGCCCAGATACGGACACTTACTCGTATAAGGATTTAAAACAACTGGTTCACAATGGTAGTTTGTTGAAGGATATATTTTTGAATGAGGTTCGAAAAGTTTCCAAGCATTTTGAATGTAGATATTGAACTTCAAGAAATTGGGCTATCGCAATCCTCCATCTCAGGCAGCTACGTCAGTCTATTGATTAATACACGGCAGACCCAGCAATTGGTTTGTAGGGTATATAAACTGTCTCGATCGTAATAAGCAAAGCGGTGCTTCAGTCTCGTTCGAATTGAATTTCATGGCTTTCAACTACCTAAGCAAGTTTGTACCAAACAATCCATATAGAATAATTACCTTCTTCAATGAACCATCTAATAGTAACCGTCGTTTTCTGAAAAAGAAAATTTGGACGTAACATACAAATAATAGTTCGAGTCAGGTTATTGGAAGTTTGAGCATGTTTATTGAAAATGAAGACAAACCTATCATTTATCAAAGCTCATATTGTCATAAATACCCTAAGAGTGCCGTAAGTGATAATATGGCACTCTTCGGGCCGCGTTATATCGATGGATACATACCAAGACCGCATATGCTGGACATGCTGATAGCAAGTTCATTAGGGTCTCGGACGCCTCGTGGCAGGCGCTTTGATAAGCCAAGGTATCCAATGATATTGAAAAAGATCTCATATATTGGCTTATTCTTGGTTTTTTGCAGAAGTGAGGTGATCTCTGCGGCTTTTATATGACCTTTTTGCTGAACAGGTTCCAACTTGGTAGAAGAGTTGCGGTCACCTCGTTTAGGTGTTCATCAGCTGCTCAGACCGCTGCTTTAAAGAGAAATGCCCCAATTCCTACTCTCTTATGATCACAGACCATGCAGAGAAGGGGATCCAAACTCCTGACCACTCTACAGGCTATATCAAGTACAATTCTGTCATGTAGACACTCAAAACTCCACGGCCTCATTGGTGTCGAGAAAAGTACAACCGTGGAATAACTTGAGATGCAATCTCCTATACAGATGCATCATTTTGCGGGTCTTTACGTCGAGTTAACAGACCTATCATGTATCAAACCTCATATTGTCCAAAATTGAAAAAAATTGAAACCTGTTGTGGAATCAGAAGACAAATTCAAATTTTCAAACTACCGTTTAGCAAGGACCATGAGTTCAGTCTTGATTACATGTTGAATTTGAATTGATTTGTTGTTTGAATTGTTGAATTTGGTTTGAATAGTTCTCCTCAATTTCATTTATATAACATTGATGGAGTTAGTAGTACGATAGTTTTCAATCCTGATAAAACTAAGAATCCGACTAAGCTTCGCCCAAATACCATGCCCTAGAATATTTCATGACATGAAAAATGAATTTGTAAACCATCTCCATTATTTTCATGAAGAAGAATGGTTTTGAACATATGAACTGAAGTGAGTTGGGATTTTTTATTTGAATTAAGATATTATTCGCTGGTTTGAATTTTCTAGAGCTACTCTGGAACGAATCATACGATCTCTACGTATATGTATATATGACCAATTTTATATGGTGAAAAGATGAAAAATGTATTGGTGTATTGAGTAACAATTTGAATGAAAACTGAAAGAGTCTAGGTATCCTTAGCAGCTCTTCTTCTGTGAACACACAGCATGCACAGACCGCTCCGCCCCGTATCTTTCATCGTGAAGCGATTTCACGTCTCCACCTTTCGTAACGTGCTGAATGTATATTCAATGATTCATGTTGTTGCCGGAATTTTGAGGCTATTCTGATTGCCTCACACAAATTCATTCAAAATCTCATTATATGATTATTTTGTTTTCATTACCTCATAGAGAGGACTAGTTCCTCCTGAAAAAATAAATATCAAGAGCAGATAGTTGTAAGTTTACAGACGTAAGAAAACCCTCATCAGGTTCTGGTGCTGATGTTCTCAGTGTTACATGCAGGACAGAGATATTAATCTGCCTAGGGACATATGCGACTCTATTTCAAGCAAAAATCAATGCTATTGAATTGTGTTCGGAGAGATTGGTAGAATCTAACATCGTACACAAGTCAATAATAATAGTTTTGAACAGTCAAGCGGCGTTGGAAGTTATTGACTCCTACCAAGCAAAGTCTAAATTAGTAACAATTTGCCTAAAACGAATCTCGTCAATGAGAAACTATCGGAAGACAAAGTGTGTCGCCTCTCTTTGGAAAATGATGAGACAGCAGAGCACATACTTCGTGCCTGTCCGCTGCGGACTCAATCAGGTTTTCATAGTTTGGCAGAGCCGCACTCTTACCATCTGACCTGGAAAATTAGCCATCATAAAATTTAATCGGCTTCGTTCCCAAGCGAATAGTGCTACTCGCTTTCGATCCAACCTAACCCAATTATATGGTAGCCTCGGCAATGAAATCATTTCGAAGACCTACCTGAAGGTTCAGTATATATATTGACTTGTCTAATTTTTCTTATATTTTTGGGTGGGCTTTTTCTGGGAAGAAATCTAAAAATCGAATAAACATAGGTTTTCTGAAAAAAATTCACAAGGTGATTTGATCTATAAGTCTCTTCCACCACTACTCGAGTACGCTCAAATTCAACGTTCAGTTTCCCACAAATTTTCTGAGATTCCTCAAAAATGAAGGCGAACTTCATAGGTGCATTATCGCGATGAGATGAAGCATGCCCGTTGATCTATTTACGTGATTATATATTGCCTTTTTATTCATATTTGCTTTCTGCCATTGATTTCACACCGGCTCAAGTTTGGCAGAATAAAAGTGTCAAAGTGTACGCTGGAGTAGTTGCAGTCGTGCAGAACTGATTCGCTTTGGTTTTCAATTTCGAATTTGGTGCATCCTGCGATAGTTCATCTGAAACTTGTGCAATAGTCAGAAAATATTTTGTCCAGTGCGTTTCACAAAATAGTGGTATATTTGGAATTTCACTTCACCGCAGCGTACTCTAGACTTATTCCTCCGAGGTCTGACTGACCTATAAATATGACCTATCAATAGGCCTCGAAGGAATAAGTCCAGTTATCACCCGAAGACCATTGTGGATACCAACACTCAAAACGTAGTGATGTACCTTGGTTTGAAATCTTTTGATTTTTGAATTTTCATTTTTTCTTAATAATATTTTTAATTTTTTAATTATCAGCTTGTATCAATATTTCATTTTTTTGGTTGTTGCTTGTATGTTATTTCTTTGTAAATTCTGTTTTCTGTTTAATAAAATTGTTATTTTTTGGTTAATCTTTTTTAATTTTTTACATTTTTTCGGAGACTCCAGATCAATGTATATTATAGTATATAATGAAAAACAATGTATTTCTCACTTCAGTGATAGTATTCAAATCATCAATGACATGACTCAATACATGTATTGCACAGTGGGATAATTTTGCTGAAGAATATTCATCATTAGTAATTTTTTGAACGCCACCAATGTGACCATTGTAGCAATCCCGTTGTATCCTTGGACAAACAATTTATTCAAATCAAGAACCCTAATTTTGCAGAAAGAGAATAATAGTTTCAGAAATGTGCATTTAGTTCTTGTAACGGTGCAAATACAATAACAAATTTTTAGCATCTTTATCTAGACATTGAAGAAAAGTAATAGTGAGGAATAGTGGTAGTAGAAAATCGATTGTGGAGTGAAACGCAAATTGTCCTGTTGATAGAATCGCCTTTTCTATGGCTGTTATTGCAATTAAACCATCCACTTGTGTTAGTGATACAATTATGGATTTTGTATAGTTTAGGGATTGGCAAGCAGTTTATTCACATTTCTCTGAATGTGAAATTATTTACTTTCATTTATTTTTATTTTACAGCTGTTACGAGTGTCAACAAACCCAGTTTGGTTTTCAGCACTGGGATTTTTGCGCTACCGAAAAAGTAGAAATCTACTGCATGTGGTCACACTGCTTCCATGATGTGTTTACAGGTAAAGAAGAAAGTTTCACGTTCAAAATCAAATACCTACCTTTGTATACCTGTATACAGGTACCTGTATACAGGTACTTAATCATTTATAAGACATCGCTTTGTTCTAAATTATTCAATTCAGATTCATTTTTGTGCAACAGTGTATCAGCAGTGAAATAGTGTTTCTCATTCAGTATAAAATTGATAAATCTCGAAATGAAAATGAATGTTATTTGGAATATTATTTGGAGCGTATGGCGATACATACGTTCATACTGGATAGATGACAATGAAACAGAGTCGACTAAGAAAAGATCAGCATATACTGGGATCAATCCGAGGCAGGCAAAGATATCAAGAGTTGGTGAATATAAATTGATAAAGACCATCGGTCAGGGGAAGTTTTCGAAGGTCAAGCTGGCCAAGCATGAATCCACCGGTGAGGAGGTTGCCATTAAAATCGTCAATAAAACACAACTTACGCCTAGTTCGTTACATAATTTATATAGAGAGGCAAAAATTATGAAAATGTTAGACCATCCAAACATAATAAAATTATTTCAAGTGATCGAAACGGATACAACATTTTACCTGGTCATGGAGTATGCATCAGGAAGTGATGTGTGTAATTATTTGGCCTGCCATGGTGGCATGAAAGAGAATGATGCGAGGGCAAAGTTCAGGCAAATTGTCTCTGCGGTTCAATACTGTCACCAAAAGGGAATCGCTCATAGAGATTTGAAAACTGCAAACATATTGCTGGATGGTGAACTGAACATTAAAATTACGGATTTCGGTTTATCAAACGAATTCACCCCTGGAATCAAATTGGAGACATTGTGTGGAACTCGACAATATGCAGCACCTGAGTTATTATTGTGCAAAAAATATGATGGACCTCAAGTAGATGTATGGTCGTTAGGCGTCGTGTTATACAAAATGATGTCGAACACTTTACCCTTTGCGAGCTCATCATTTATAAAACTTAGGGAGCAAGTGGTTAATGGCGAATATCAGATACCTTCTTGTATGACTCCAGAGTGTGTGAGTCTCGTGAAAAAGCTTCTGGTTCTGGATCCCATCAAAAGGGCAACCTTAGACGCCATCATGAAAGATGAATGGTTGAATGATGTAAACTAATCATCAATCTTTCATTACGTCATTTCATAACATACTTAGTAATTCATTTTGTAAAGTAATTATCACCAATGAAGAAATGAAATAACCTGAAGTTGTCTGATTCCTCAATTCGAATAAAAAATACGAACATTTTTCATACTCAGGTAACTTTTCGTTGTAAGCTTAGGGCTGGACATTTCGCAGCACGTATTTCATTCTACAATGACAATCTCAGTCGTGAAATTTATATTGCGGTTTCATGAAGTGTTACTGAATGATGTCATGGATTTCAATCATGTATCGGCCAATTATATCACAAAACAGTTTTTCAAATAACTCAGATATCGATTGATAATTATTTTGTGCCATGAGTCTCATCGGCTAACATCGGAAATGTCAGAGCATGCTTTACCTATTCCATTATTTTGCTCTTAATAATATCGGAACGAATTTCAATGAATTTGATGCGAATTGGAAAGTGGAAGGTCATGTCGACTACAAAATAAAATTTGATGCATCAAACTTTTGAACGATTTTCTTCAACTTATTAGTGATGTGTCTCATTCAAAAATTCATTAGGGCTCGGATATATTAAAAAAAAATTTATGTGAATTCTGAAATATACTTACTAACCATACATTATAAATGTAAAATCATTGCTAATATTCATTATGTGAAATGTGTTTTATAACTTTCATACTTTGAGCATTGTAGAGTTTTTCACTAATAGCTATCCCTTTCTATGAAAGCCAAGAAGTAATGTTAATCTCACTTACAGTCCGTTCATAATTTGTTGA
>WOGJ01074765.1:0-14970 GCA_015342185.1 Leptinotarsa juncta | reverse complement strand
TTTGTTAGGTTGTAGCTTGTATGTTAATTTTTTGTAAATTCAGTTTTTGTTTAATAAAATTGTTATTTTCGGTTGACCTTATTAATTTTGTAATTGTTTTTCAGGGTTTCAAATCATTTTATATTAGATTAGACAATGGAAGTCCGAACTGATGAAATACATTTACTTACTACTCTTAAACTACTACATCCAGGTATTAATTAATTTTTTCGCTTACATGCTTAAATTCGCATAGACAATAATATTAACAAATCAATTCAAATATTCAAATTACAATTTCGTTTGCAAATTATCCTCAGTACAGTTCACGTATATGAAGTATCGGCTCGATGAATTATCTAACTTGTTTCTAGCAAAGAGATACTAAATTGAATATAAAAAAAAATTAATGTAAGAGTTCATACATGAAATATTGAATGATATACATGTATAAAATTGAAAAATAGAGATAATCAATTATTAACGGTAGCCTCAATGTATTTTTGGGATTAAAATCATAATGTACAGGGACATAAATTACGTATACAAGTATAATTGAACAGCCATACATGCCTATTTTGAAAGATGATTAATTTAGGAATTCAATGAAATTTGTCAAGTGCTTTGAAAAAAGAATACAAAACTCAACTACATTTCTGGATGAATCACTGAATATATTGAATGCCTTCAATTTTCTTGAATGAACTGCTTCTGCTGTATTATTTTCCTTGTTGTGAGTTTTAAAACATATTGGTCTCAACTTCTGGTCTCTTTCAACTTCTTCTTCATTGTTGTAAATATCGAGTCTATCTTATGATAAATACTATAACAAGGTGTCATCGTATGCAAATTTCAGCAGATCTTTTCACTATTTTCATTTTCAGTCATTACTTATTTTTTCTTCCTGCTTCTGTTTTAGCAAATTTTTCTCCTCCTTTGTTTTTTCTAAAATCATTTTAAAAATTCTCCATCATTGTATTTAGGTTTTGAAGAAATCTGTATTTTTATAATTTGTCTACAAATTACTACCATTATTTGGTTTTTTATTTCACTCTTAGCGTCAGTTTCTGAACTTTTTCGTAGTGTACGTGTTTGAAATAAGAAATATTATCGAATGCTTCTTGTGATTGAAGTTAATGGTTCAAGATATCCTTCACTAATGAATATTATTTTAAAATATTCCTGTTACGAGTCATTGAAAAAGTATAGTTCCTACTAGCAAGAAATGGTCATTACTGCTTGAATGATTTAAGACGTAAGACGCATGTATTTGGCTCGCGTCAATAAATTTCATTCTCACATTTGAATAATACACTATCAACTTATATTTTTGCATAATTCACTGTTTTAACGTGCTGAAATCGAAATGAAACCATTTATATCTATCCAATATTCATCTTCAGTTCGAAATGTCAATAAATAAAAAACTTTTGATTTTTGGAGGCTAATCAGTTCAGAATTAGGCTGGTTTTTAGAATCCGCAATTCTTCCATTTGAGTTTCTTCAACAAATTGAAACAGGATAGTTTCATTTACTTTCAGTGTCTTTTTTCTTCTTATATATTGGCAAATACAATATTATTTTACCAGACTGTCAAGACACTTGCAACTTGCAACCATATATGATACATTTTTAAGCGTGAAGAATTAATTTCATCATCATCATTTCATCATGATTTGAAGTTAATACCTGAAAATATTTCGCATGTGCAATATCAATCAAAAACTTCATTTAGGAAATATCCTTTTAGATATTTTATGAATGGTAAAATTATCATCAAATTTTCAAATAAATTTCATGACAACCTTCACTATCAATTATGAAAGAACATGCCTCATAACTTTCACTAAATGGAGGTAGATAACCGAAATATTTTGAAGATTATTATGAAATCCTTTCGTTGCAGAATTTATACTTCCAAGTATGTTAACTTTCACAGCCGGAGATAAATAAAACAAAGGTTTTTTCCGGATTTTTTGGCAGTGGTCTGCAGTGGTGTAACGTTTTGTCTACTACTGCGGTAGACATTACGAAAGGCGATAAGCTAACGGCCGAAATGTTCGAATAGTTCTCAACACAGAAACTACCGCAATAGTAGTAATGTCTTCTGCAGTGGAAGAAGAAACGTCAGGCATAAAAACTTGTAGACCGCGGCCAAAAAACCCGGAAAGTAATAACACAAGTGTTAATTGGTGTGATTTTTGTATCACTGTTTTATTGTTTTCAGTGGTTCGGCGATTGAGTGAAAAGAATGCAATTTTGTTAATCTCAATCTATTTGAAGTTAGGACATATCTATAAATGAAATAACGTAAGGTGACGAACAATGGTTCTATATTAACAAATGGTATTTGAATATTCATTTCGTGAATGATACTTATTTATTAGGGCACAGTATGGAGTGAAAAAGTATTTAGTTTGTTGTTGGTATGGTAATGATCTGTACACTACTACCTCAGTAATAATATCTAGTAACAAATCGAAATAAAGCACTTCAAACCCACTGTAGTACCTGAGTTTCTTATAAATTGCTTTAGGAATTGAACTCAGTGTGCAATCAATTTGCTACTTTAATTGAGCTGTGAGTTATACCTAAGCGGTAGACATACACTTATGATGAAAACCATGTCAAAATTGCTTGAAGCACATAATTCAAGATGTATAATAATAGAATAGATGAAACCATTTATATGGTGAGTGGTAGGGCATCGGTGTTTTGTTGAGATAGTACGTTGGACACGCATTATTAGCTCCATAATATGTAGGTCCTGAACCAGCTGAAGAGTACCAAAATCTTTGGTATAGAATCAGATTGCGAAGTGTGACTATAGGAATTGTAAAGAGAACTGAAGAACTGCTTCAAAGAAGCAGAAATCAGCTCATGATAAATGAATATATTATAAGTGTTGCACGGATATCAAAAACAGTAAATTAAGTGTTGCACGGATATCAAAAACAGTAAATGGTCTAGTAAACTGAAAGAACTTCTCCAACACTTATACTCCTCAAAATTGAAACATTCGGTTTAACAATATTTTCAAACTCATACATTACTAACAGCAAAAGTGCCAGTAGTAAACACTGTCTTTAATTTCTCATTGAATTTCAAATCATGTCTTGCCCTGACAGTGCTGTTGTTTTTCTTTCATCACGGCTAGTTACTGTCCAACCATCAAACCATTACTGCGAAATTTTGAATAGAAAAATATCGCTAGCCCACCATATAATCAGAACTTAGTACCTATCAACTATTTCCTGATCTATGATTTTAGAAAACTTTATTCAGTGTCAACGACAAAGCGAAATATGAGTTTTTGCCCTTCAAGGTTAGGTTAGGTCCAACCCGAAACCCGCAAGGGTATATTGTGGCTCCTACCTATTCACACTCGACCAAATAAACCCAGTGTCTTAACGAAGCCGATTAGTTTCTATGGTGAGTGGTCTGTCAGGTCAGATAATAAGAGTACGGCTCTGTCGAACTCTAAAAACCTGATTCGGTCCCCAGCAAGGCAGGCACAAAGTATGTGTTCTGCTGTTTCACCATTCTCCAAACAGAGGCGACACACACTGTCTTCCGTTAGTCCGAGTCTCTGCATAGAATGATCCAAATGACAGTGACCTGTAAGAAGGCCTGTTTCGTATCAAGCTTCGAAGGATGGATAAACGCCTTGGAATGAGCCAATCCTGAAAGATTCTTTCATGCAGGTGTTCAATCTTTGTTTGGCAGAGCTTAAAGCTATGCCAATGAAAGGTTCTGGTCCGATGAAGCTGCTTGCAGAAAGTCAGTAGCCTCATTGCCTTCCAGGCCAGTATTGTCAGGAATCCAGACCAGAGACAATCTGTTAAGTTATCCTATCGAGGAGAGTCGGTTTTGGCAATTTGCTACCAATTTAGACGTTGCTCGGTAGGAGCCAATAGCTTCTAACGCCGCTTGACTGTCCGAGAAAAGTTTTATTGACTTGTGTATGAGGTTGTATTCTTCCAATCTCTTTGCACACAATTCAATAGCGTAAATTTTCGTTTGAAATGCAGTCGCATAGGTTCCTAGGCTGGTTGATATCTCTGTCCTAGCGCTTCAAGGACGTGGAGGGAGTGAATACAAAAACTCAGTGGGGTAAGTGTTTTTACTTTACGTTACACCAAGATATGTCTTAGCTTGACAAAGCCCAACGTATTCATTATTCAAATTATGCAAATTCTGGATTTACTGATATCGTTATGCTACAGGCATCATTAAAAGTTTCATTGACTAGTTTTGTAGTCTGCATCCTGAAGAGATAAATACGTTACTGGAATATGAAAATAACATTTTAACTGATAAAAATAATGAAAATTTTCCTCACGACCAATATCTATAAGGGTTGCTTTCACGCCACTACAAAAACTGGCCTAGTGCTTACAAATACTACCATAATACATTTTAGTGGTATTTGTATAATTATGTGCTATTTTTTGGCTGTGGTCTGTAGGTTCTTATTCCAGAAGTTTCGTCTACTACTGCGGTACACATTATCAAAGGCGGTGTGGTAACAATCACAGTGTCCGAGTTGGAGTTCCGCGGTCCGAACGGATTAACTGTGATGACTCTGGTTTTATATTTTTATTATTGGACGTGGCTTGATTTCATTTGATTACCTGACTTTTTTGTGTACCTCTCAGAATAGGTAGCCAGACTTAATTGATGTTCATTGCCTCTTCTTTTCTGTTGAAGTAGACAAGTAGAACTTTCTGTGTGTCTGAAAAATTGGCAATTTGACCTTCTGGCTTACCTTACTATCCAAAACAAGAAATGTTCCCAAATACCAGAACTGCAACATTATTCTTGGTGCCTTTGTCACAATGGGTAAAGTCAGCCTACTTCATCTCCTGAAGGCACCAACTTGGTTGGTGAACCGCTGGTGTTTGGGAAGAGTGCTTCTATTGTGTTTATTATACGACATATGTTCCGATTCTAACTTTGATTACCCTCCTACAGATATCAGATAGAATTATACAACATAAACTGCTGTTATACAACAGTTTATGTTGTATAATACAACATAAATGTTGTATGTTACTGTTATCCATTACTGTTGTTATATAATAGTGTAAGTGTTTTTATACAACAGTAACATGGATATCCATTAAGTATCGGTCAAATCATTCAAGTAACATATCGAATGATTTCGTACGCCACCTTGTAATACTAAAAAAATTCCTCGATGAATTATTCAACATAAAAAAATGAAAAACTTACCGTCGTCACACGGGGGATTATCACAAGAAATCCTCGCTTGGCTGCAGTTTTTTCCCTGCCAACCTTCCGGACAATGGCAATAGTAATCGGATTGAGTTTTGAAACAAGGTGCTCTGTTCTCACAAGGGTCCGGATTACAGTGGTCGTAGTCGTTCTATACAGAAAGATTCTGAATTAGTGTATCGTTCGTAGTAAATGAATAATTGAAACAAAGGCGTACAGAAAAATATTATTTGGGGGTATTCTTGTTACTATTATTTTCTTAGAAAGGGAAACATTCAGCAACTGTCGAGGATTTTTGTGAATGTTGTAATGAAATTGTTTAAGAGAAAAAAATTGAAACATTTCATTTAACTTTTTTACAAAAATTGTTAATCCTCTTTCCTATAGCGAAAGGGTCTCAAGTTTCATATCAACAAATACATATATACAGATGTCCTCAAATATTTGGAGATCGTTACGATTTATTATTTGATGGATTTTTTAAAATAATGATACGGTTTGAAGTCAATGTAGACGTTGCGATAATTGACAAAAAATGGATATTCACATCTATAAATTCATTCACACATGTGAAATTATGGATACAACAAAGTTCTACATTTACTTACATCTTTAGATATAACAATATTGTTATATATTTGTCTATGAATTGAAAACAGTGGAAATCCAACATCTGATATTGTACAAAATTAAAATGATAAAATATTAGTACAGCGTACGATCACAATAATTTTTAGAAATACAATTTTGGTGAAGGTGCCAATGCCAAAGCTGGCTAAGTATATACATTATTTTTCTTGAAAAGCATCTTTTTTAATAGATAAAATGCATGAATATTACATTTTATTGACCAATCAACTTTTTTCTTCAGAAGTTTGTATTATGTAGTACCCTAATAGGAATGTAATATAAATGCTTCAGTAGCTTTATTTGTGAGTTTCTTTTTTACATCTACAACTTTTTGCCTCTCCCAGAAAATTATCACAACAGTATATAATTAAATCTTTATGTCACTGCGCATTGTGATGACGCGGTTCTCTTTGCTCTTAACTTTTCATTTTGCCCCCGCCCCTTTAACAAATTTTAAGTTAATTCTCTGTTGAGGTAGATTTTATTTATTTCTCAGAAGTTTATTAAAAACTCAAAAAATAGAGAAATAAAATTATTATCGATTTCATGGCTTGAAGAAATTAACGTACTGTAAAGAAAACAGTAAATACAATACAGTAAAACAAATTCATCAAATCATGTTTGATATTTGTTTATATCTGTGAAGATCGTAACAATTGACAAACTAGAAGGTATTTGAAAGATATATCATATATCTGTATCTGTGTGAAGTTTGCACATTTCAAATTGATTGTAGTAGGAGTTATTTTTGTTAATAGGTACATTCCCTTTGCTCAAATTTTGTCATGCCTCAAGTTCGTTCATTTTTTTCTTATTTTCATCTTTTGAAATATCATTATATGTCATTTCATATTTCTCAGATGTTTTGCAGACAAAATTGTCAACTTTATTTGGAAAAAATATTACCAAGATTCTCGTTTTGTATATCCTACTGACTGCGCCATTTTGAGAAACGATTGAGAAAACTCTTCATTCATTCCCGATTATTCATTCGATCACCATTTACCAACATATCGAAGGATTCAAAGAAAAAAAACTAATATATTTCAGATTCATTGAATATAATAATAGAGTGAAGGGTAATTCAACTACACGGTGAGCATAGCAAATTTAACCATGATGTAGAACTGTTCCCTAGATGAAAATCTACCAAACTATGATAACGGAAGTATTAATTTATTTTTATTAAAAATCAAGTTGATATCGATACAAATTTCACGAATATTTGGGCAAGAATGTAAACCATGTATTGAGTCTGAAATTCTTTAATCTGGTCTCTTTGAGATTTTGAAACAAAATCCCTACAAGAGAATTTCAGAAGTTTTAGTGAAACTTGTGAACGTTAAAAAAAGGGATTAAAGACTAATATCAAATGTGGTCCTAAATAATGACTGGTTGAAAGTTGATGGAAATATTTTATCCGTACCGTAAATAAATAATGAATTGAGCTATATTTATTCATCCCATGAATTTGACTAAAGTATTCATGGTATGAAGCGACGATAAAGGACGAAATTCTTGATAATCCACCACCGTTACAGATATCGTGCGGAGCAACTCAATTTTATTCATTTTGAGAGATGCATTATTCATGTGTCCGCCCACAACAACTTGTCTAAACGTCATGACATGACCACTGTACGAGGCTTTTGGAACAAAAATAATTTATCAGAACAGGTGCTGGACCTCATTCTGAATGAAGGTTGGCATGTTAATACTCCTTTTTTTATTGATGGTAACAATTTTGAAACAGTGGCCAATATGTCAAATAACATTTAATATAGGTTGTTTCACAAGTTTTGTCCTACTACGACGTGCTATATACTGATCAATGCAGAATTTTGTACTCTATACATTGATGCTGTTCATTTTGTTACAGATTACAATTCTTTGCCTCTTTGAAGCGATTTTTGGCCAATTTATGGAGGTTTTTGCTGCAGTGGATCCAAATCCGTATCACTGGATTTCGAAATGGTCTCAACTGGAAAGGCACAGCATATTCGAGGTTATATTACCTGGCGAATTGTTTTTTTTTCACAGAACGCATTCAAATACCTTGAAATTGAATTTTTCTTTTTCGAAACACTTTTTGAGTTTATCAGATATCTTATTTCGATCTGGCTATTTGGTCGGTTTAAATTTATAGGAATAAATTTTTGCAAATCCTTGAATGGAAAAATCAAAACCTCGTAACTTTAGATTTAATAAATTAATTTTGAAATCTTTTTAACCTTCACCCTATTAACTAAACACAATTAATCCAATTCAACTAATACCTCTTAACAAAAACACCATAACCTAATAATAATAACCCTATAACCCATAACCTCATGATCATAGGAAATTGTGATGAAGGTAAGGAGTTATAGGTCAAGAATTTTGAGTTTTAGATGTGTTTGGTATTAAAAGGTTTGAGATCATGAGATTTTACATTATAGAATTTGAAATTGAAGGTTATTTAGTCGTATGATTTAAAGATTGCGATTTAGACTGATAAGGTAATAAGTTTCAAAGATTAGTATGTTCTGGAATGCAGAATATAAGGAGAATGTTTTATAATGAATTAAAAAGTGGCAATATATGAAAACTAAGTTTGGAGAGGAGAGTTGTACTTTCAGGTGCCTGAAAAAGTTTGCACTTTTAGGTTCAGAGATCAGCACAAATTGTCGTTGAGTCTCTGCTTGAAACAAAATTTTGCCATTTGATAGAAACATTTTCATCAGAAAAAAAATGGTACATATGGTAAATTCGACGACACATAAATTGTGTTTTTCCAAGTTACTAAGGAAGAAAACAGAATATTCTTAAAATAACTGAAAATTGGGGACCTGATATCTAATTAATCAGAAATCTACACGATAAATTTCATCAATAAATCAAAATTGATTGTTGCTAGATTTGGTGCCGATTGGTTCAACTCAATAGTCATGTACCATTTGCAGTTACTTAATGGCCCACAAATCGTTCCTTGTAGCACGCCCCATATGAAACACCGGGGTATGCTGGCACAACTGCATTCAAATACCCGTTCAATTAGGAAATTGTAACACTCTCACGTTTCATTCAAAACAACAGATCAAACGGTCCGTTTTTGCGTCCCTAATGGCCAATTACGTAGTTGCTAAGAGGCTGTTTTCTATTAGGACGAGTCTATCATATAAATGATTTGTTGGCTCCGAGATGTAGGTAAACGCCGATCATTATACCATGAGAACTGCTGATTGCTCTTTATATACAGTTAAAATGACAGACATTAAGTTGATGTATTTGAACACATTCAAGAAGGTTCTACAACTAACTCAATAAAGCGAATGATAAAATGATTTAGATTGAATTTTTATGAGTGAGAACTAAGGAATTTAGTAAAGTATCTAAGCTATGCCAACTAAGAGTATTCTATAGATTTCTTAATGAAGTTAATGAAAAACAAACTATGAAACTTCAAAAGAGATACTTTACCTATATTTGACTCTAAGCTCGAAATTACATCTCATGAATACAGGGTGCTCGAGAATTAAGGAAACTTTATATTCATATCACGGTAATATACAAAAAGCTTATAGCTGGTAGGTAGAGACTGTTGGATGTAGATTGTTGAGAAATTTCAGGATCATTCAGATGTTACAAGAGTTAAACAACTTTTGGGAATAAGGATGTTGGAAAATTATTGTATATTTTTTCGGAAGTTCAACCACTATTAAGTGAGTCCCATAAAACTTGCACATTTCGGCACCGCCTACAAAATACTCAGAAGATATTTGACTTGAAGTGACCGAAAAATAGCGACTTTGAATTTTAACGTGTCGGGATTCGTCTAACAATATTCATTTGGCACTTACCTCACATTCGAGGCCGGTGATACCAACTGGACAAATGCACCTATAGCCATTCACTTGATCGACACATTCTCCGCCATTTTTACAAGGACTGGATCCGCAATCATCTATATCGGTATGGCAGTCCCTTCCTGAAATAAAAAAATAACACTAACGATTCGAAGGATGTCATAATGCATAATATTTTCAGTCTGGAGGTTATTAACACATCAGGGTATAAATTTTTTCAAATAATAACTTTCCAAAATCTCAAGTAGAGCAGAAAACACATATATCAAGATACAGTGACATATATTTATCCTATCAATTAAACAAGATACATACAAGTAACAAGTATCAAGTAACTCCGCTAATATGCATTATTATTAACTCAAAAATAATAGCGTGCAGTTTACTAGGGGGATTTTTGCCGTCTCAAAATTCTGACGCTTAGATTGCCTCCTCAATGAAAATCATTAGCTATTTAGCACCCAATTGCGGCAGAGCAAGTTACATAACTCTTTTGTCTGAACGATAAGAATGAATATGGATCACTAATAACACTAAACGTCCAAAATGCATACAATTCAGCATCAAGAACTGCGAAAGACGGATTTTCCACAGTACCGTTAAAATTTGTCCATGGGTATCCAGAAGACAGATCATTAGAAATACAAAGAGGTGAAAGCATTGTTCTCGGCCGACGTTGTGACATACATTTTTCAACAAACCAAGAAGGTTTGGTGGTGTAACCAGGAAACGACTTATGTCCTCCTCAAGAGCAGGATGTCCTAGAAATGTACCTTGCACCAGAAACAGAATCTGTACCAAGAGAGGAAACAAACTATCCCTGAACAGGTCAACAATCGCTTACACGCAAAAGATAATCCACTCAAACCAGAGGTAAAAACACTCTATAAGGTTGAATCGTATCATCAGGTATAGTTGACTTTCAGACGCCTTCAAATGGAAAGGTTGCTGTGGTTGTTGAAATGGTATTCTTACACCTTGAACATCTGACACCTCTATAGCGACTAGTAAACCTGAATCCCTTCAGCATGTCATAGGTGGAATGCATCACAGGAGACATATTTCCCAAGTCGAACATTTGTGTTGCTTAACTACCTAACGAAAGTAGTAGATTGAGAAAAATGTACTATAGTCTGTCAACTTTGAAATGAATAACTCTTCACAATGAAATTCAGTACCTTGGACCCTGAATTTCAGTATGTTAAGGACCTTGGGTCCTGAAAATCATTGTGTTCAAGACCTTGGGTCCTGAATTTCATTGTGTTCAGAACCTTGGGTCCTGAATTTCATTGTGTTCAGGATCTTGGGCCCTGAATTTCACTATCTTAAGGACCTTGGGTCCTGAACTTCATTGTGTTCAGGACTTTGGGTCCTGAATTTCATTGGGTGGGTTTGATCGTCTAGTAGAGTTCCATTCTTGCCAACTGATCTAGCTTACTCACCAAATAAAATAATCGTCATCGTTAGAAAGCTGAATCTGTTTATTTGAGTTTGGATAGGTTTGAGCTAAAATAAATCCTGCAGGTTGCATCGGAGGGTCGAATAAACCCACTCACTTTGGATCTAGCTTCTATCTATCATAACAATTCCACCTGATGTTATTGAAAGAGGTCAAAGCGACTGAGCTATTGGTATATTTCTAAATGCAGTAAAGTGCCCTCTAAAACATTCGTGCAAATCGTGGAATAAGCGAGTGTCATTAAAACTGTTCTGACGTACAGAAACCCGGTTGTAAAGAAACCGAGTATATTGCCTGCTATTGAAAACGATGACTGTGAGCAACAGATGAAACTTTAAATTATGCCTACATGCGAACTTATCATTTAGCCAGACACGACTTCACGTAAACTGAATATTATACAATCATTATTGACACACCCTTCCGACTACCACACATCAATGTGATTTACGTAAGTTTCTGAAGAAACAATTGAATAAAGGTAGCGGTGTATATTTAGAAATTGCACATTCTTTGCATCACATGAATTGAATAGGTTATCATCGAAAATTTCAATATGAAAATTCATTTTTGATAATATTTTCTGAAAAATAACATATGAACTGAACAGGTTCATGATATTTATAGAATCACCAGCGGCACTCGTTATTCAAAAGTATAAAATTAACTGTCGTTATTTATTTTATACTAAGAGTATTTCTACGAATTTCACTCAAGTAGCACATTATAATGCATTATTGAAAAAGAAAATAATAATCACTTGTAAACAATTCCTTAGTTCCAAATTTTAAAAATTATATTTGTTATAGTATACTTTCCAAACCCATTCAATTCTGCTAAATCAAAAGTGGTATAGACCAAACCTATTGAACACCTAAATGAACAGTTAAATGACCAGTTTGGACTTCATGTTGATATTTGATTCGAACAATTAAACAGATTTTATGATACTGGTTTTCAATAAGTTAATTAGTAATTCAGATGTTAATATGTACCTACCAGGAGTAAAACAAAACATATGGCTGGATAGTCCTATCTGCCGAGACGAAAAATTAAAAAAAGAAGAAGACCATGCAAAGTAATTCTAGTTAGGATACAAAGTGGCCTTCCCAAATTTGAAGAAACTTTTGAGGGTTGATATAGATAGATGGATATATAGTTTATTTAACCACGTTATGTACAAAATACATTTGTAGCAAGTCAAAACAATAATGTTGTAGTCATACAAACATATAAAAAACCAACAAACATTTCAAATAGGTTACAAGTAAAATAAAAAAAACACCCATCATCAGCAGTGACGCAAATGTATATGAGAGATACAAAGATGATGTAAATAATATGGCAATTACAATTGAGGAAAATATTTGGTAATTAAGGGCAACCATTAAAATTATTCAGATTCAAACATGTGAGTTGGTGTGGCAGGTACTCGTTGACGTTATAAAAATAATGTGTTGTTAAGATTTTTTTGGTAAACCTCTTGAAACTGAATATAGGTAGATCTTTAACAGTGGGTGGAAATATATTATAAATATTAACATTGAGTGTATTGATCGAGGATTTGTGTAGTTTCAGCCTGCGTGGTCTTAAGAGATTGGCACCTCCATATGTGTGAGGTAGAATATTTGGAAAAAATTGTTTGATTTTGTTAATGAAATTCCTCGTTGAAATCCTTTCTTCAGGAAATAAAATTAACTTCGATGTGCACTTCTGTAAAGCCTACCAGTTTGATTTCTACAACATATCGTATCAATGACCATGTAATGTTTTTGTGATGAAATAATCTATTTTTCTGTGTTTCCAACTTCTTACCTTTGATATCTAGATATATGGATAATTGCTAATATTCATATACAGTTTGTTATGTACTGAAAGTAAAATCACATTTTCTTGAAGTGTTCAATACAAAACACAAAAAAATAGCTGGTCAATTCACAGATTCTGAGTAGAACTTTCTACTTATTTGTTAGTTCAAGCGCTTGAGGAAAGCTGTGCATATAGACATTCAAAATCATCGCACTAGCTCACTCAATAACATCTTTTAGATTTACTAGTTATTAGGAAGAAACGCTCACTTTTATATTTCAATAAAGCAATATCAACACACCATAAATGTAACCACTAATATTCGAATTTTCGTAACTACGGCAAGAATTAATGCTTCCCTTGAGTTTGACGTTCAAATTATCGCACCTAGATGTCGCTTCCGTGGTGCTCACGAATGGTGCCAAGAAAAACGTTTTCAATTCACTGTAATGAGTGGAGTAGAAAAAATATAAACAGGCGGGCACTCTACAGATATATTTTTCCGTAGAGTGGAAAATAGAAATGAAACTTTGTATCTCTGGCCCTTGTTTGAAACTCAGTTACCTTCAAGGGATACTTATGAAGATTTTTGTTCAGTTCAAACAATGTATGTATATAAAGTATTATTTATGTAAATTTTATTGATTATACTATATTTTAAGTTGGCTTAGCTGTATATTAGGTAATCCTAATTCAATAGAAATTCTTCTTCTTCTTCTTCTTTTGTATCCATGGTAATAACTACATATATACTTTTCACAGTAAATTAGGGAGCTTCATAAGTTACTGGTTACAGGTGACAGGTCAAAGTATTCATGTAGGTTTTTGTATTTCCAAAAACCCACATGTATGTAGTATGTAGCAAAAAATCTGGTCAGAATGAATTTTGTACTCTATAATTTACTTTTCCAAAGATGGTATTCATTAGTTTTTTTCAATAAAATTTCTTGATTTGAATACTTACCAGTATATCCAGGCATACAGGCGCAATGATAATCATTTACGAGATCTATGCAGGTGGCTCCATGTTGACATTGTCCAACGCAATCATTGATGTTTTGGTCGCAGTTTTTTCCCATCCAGCCGACCCGACATTTGCAGTGGTAATCGCCTACTAGGTTGGTGCAGGAGATGGCATTGATGCAGGGATTATCAAGGCATTCGTCAGCATCTGTAAATAAATAACTAACTGATAACAAATGATTATATAGCATAAAAAAGTAAGTATATATGGAGTTTGAAATCGCATATTTTCACTCATGTTACGTGGCCTAAATAATGCCCAGTATCAACAGTACCTAACTGAGTTTACTGAGAATGTGTATATTCTTAAACAAAAAATATGTAGCTCACCAAATTGACAAACATTTCCTTCCCAGGAACTGGAACAATTGCATTTGAACGAATTTTCCATGTTGATGCATGAACCTCCATTTTGACAGGGAGCTGAAGCACACTCGTCGATATCTGGAATGAATTTTTTCATTTGAGAATCCCAATGAAGAGGCATTTGGTTCTTTCATGTAAATGGATTATAAACAGCAATGATAATATCATCATAGTTGTAATCTAAGAATAACATAACCAAAAATTTGTCCAAATCAGAGGGTTAATTGTCACCACATTTGCAGATAGTCCCGATGCTTCATCTCTACGAACTGATAAATGATTTTTCTCTGTATTCGTTCGAGGAATCATCAGAAATTTCAAATATTCTCGTAGGTACTTTTGATCTGAAACTTGTAATATGCTTTTAAATATTGAAAACAACTATTATTATATGTATTTGAATATTTTTACTACTAAAATAATGAATGGTGTAATACGTCAACTTTCTAAGCTGATTCACGAGAACATTTGTTCGAGCACAAGATTGGCGAGACATATTAACAATTACGTGAAACTGACAATAACATCGAGTTTTACACAAGGATTGGTAATAATATTGTAACGTATTAAAGCACTAACTGTCTTAAACTAATTTATTTTTACAATATTTCCGTAACTAAT
>WOGJ01074558.1:0-11743 GCA_015342185.1 Leptinotarsa juncta | reverse complement strand
ATAGTCTTTGTCAATTTTTGATGACACAGAAAAGAAGGAGAATAAACTACAATAATTTTCAAAATAGAGTTAATTAAAATAATAATAGACAGGCATATGCTAATCGAGAAAGTAATAATAATTATAATAACCTGAATCAATAAAATTAAGACTATTAACAGAAATGATAATAATAATTATATAAATGACAGATACTACAATAATAGACCACAAAATAATAATAACAGATACAATAATATGAATTTTGATTGTTAATGCAAATAGAAATAACTATAACAGAGAAAATGATACTAATAATACCAGATATGGACAAAATAGGTACAATAATAATAATAATAACAGATACTATAACAACAATAATACATTTAGACGAAGAAGTAGAAGTGTAGAAGAAATCAGACGTCTAAACAATATACAACGGACACTCGCTACGAATTAGGTACAGAATAATAATAATGAGGTTGAAATTATAAATTAACAAAATTTTTAGTAAAATAAATAAATAACTAATCTAATATAAACATACATTTAAAATAACACAATAATAGTAAATACATCGAGGTGCATTACTTTTGCAAGAATATGACTTTGAAAGCAGACATATTAAAGGAAAAGACAATATTATTGCGGATGCATTAACAAGATCAGATGGCAAAGTGAAAAGAGAAAGAACTTTACAAATTGGGGTATATATGTTAATTGACCAACAGGGAATATTTTCAATGAACAAAATTCTTGATGATCAAAGTAAATTAGAAGCAAAGGATGTAATTAAGTGTAAAAAAGTCAATGGTATTTGAATAAAGATTAGAAAGGAGTAGGAACTATACGCAATTAGTAATGAATTAGCTCATGTTATATTGAAGTATTTACTTGAACATAATGGTTATCCTGGAGTGAGAAAAGTATGGATAATGTTAAGGGAAAATAATTTCTGTAGAAAATATATACAAATAACCAAAGATTTAACAAATAATTGTAAAATTTGACAAATTTATAAGAGCAAAAATTTTGTAAATACAAACCCAAGAAATATAATTACCACCAACAGATTAGAAGGAATTGCCATTGATTTTATTAGTGATTTAATAACAACAAATAATAGAAACAAATATATTCTTGTAATAGTAATCATTTTTAAAAAAATTATAAAATTATATTCTCGAAAAGAACGAATGTGCAGATTATAACAAATGGTCTTCAACAATATTTTGATGAAATAGGAAAACCTCAGTGCGTTTACTCATTTTCACATGCTTAAATTCACTTTGAGTCTCACTATTGAATTTTTAGTCTCTTCTTTGATTTTCAAATTGTATATGAATATTTATTATATCTGATGCTTTTACCATTATTGAAGAAGTGATTCCGCGCAACAAATAAATAAATGTACCCTAAGTAGACACAATCAGCCAAGAATGACAGACTTGTGCGCTTGTCTGCCGGTATGATCTTGAGATTCGAGAGTAGAAAGATCATCATTTCACCAAAGACTCCAATAATCAGAGCAACCATTTCAATAGAATGTTTTGGATACAGCCTACAGAGTTCGAAGAGAAAATCTTGATACTTCACTCGTTTTTCCTTCTCTTTTCGGACGATTTTCGCCTCACCGGTACATGGAAACTCCACATCTTCTTCCTTTGGTCGAAGAGAACTACATCAAGCTCTTTAGCTTGTATGAGCCTGAGAGTAGCAAATGAATGATTCCAATAGATTCAGCATTTCCCAATTCCCACAAAGGATTCAATATACTCCAGAGTTTATGTCAACTCCGGCGTCTCGTCAATACCGTGCCATTAGAATAATTTGTATTAACTATTCTGCAAATCTGTAGTCAAAATTGCAGAACCAACTCGTTCATCGATGGCAAATTTTTTCGGCCTACTCTATTAGATGGGCATATGCAGCTTTCGAAACATTGGTTTAATGATATTAGCATTATTATACATTGAGTTGTAACTGTTTATATTGGACCGATGGTAGCGTGAATAATGGCGACTTTCCTCTTGATATGTAATCGACACAGAGTAAAAAAATTACCTCATTATTGAAATCACTTTCGATGTGAAAACATTCCACACGAAAATAAAAGAGAACGGCATTTCAACATTTTTGTCGAATAGTGGAATCGTAACCGAAATAGTTATTATCATCTGAACATGATTTTCCAAATCTTAATAATTCACTTCTATATAATTATTATGAGATCATTGTTACGAATGTGTTCTACTTTCTAGTGGAGAGGAGCGGTTAATAGAGATGAAATGCATATGTTTCATTTAAATTTCTCGACAATTTGAAGAGTTTTCAACCTGAATATTGAACCCCACCTTTAGAAACAGGCTTCAATAAAGTTTCCAATAGAAGAGTATGAAAATTGATTTTCTCTTTTGTCACTTTCGAGACAAAATAAATTAATTTATTTGAAAAATGAACACTTCATTTCTATATGACTCTAAGAGGTATATTTGAACAAAGAAAATGATTACTGTACCGATTTCATTTCTTTGATGATTCGAAAATTTAGATTTTGAAGTAAGTTATTCAAGAATCACTTTATTGGCCAATTCCATCACATATTTTGAACAGATGTTACAAAGCTTTTTGATATAGCAGAAATTCTAATTTAAAATGATATAAAATTTTTTGTTTGCGGTAGATTTCCATTCCAGTTTGATTCTACGTCGAATCATTATTATACTTTTACGTTGGACGGTTCTGACCAGTTCTTATTCAATGATTCCTTATAGAGTCTGATGAATTTACCAAGACCTCGCGGAAAACAGCGTTTGTTGGCAAATAACGTAGCGTAATACATTTGATTTTTCACGATCACTTAGGTGTAAAAAATTATGACCGACCCTCAAAGAAAGCTCGTGCAGATTGGCAAACTTGTCAACCTTAGGACCTGTAAAATCCCTAAACATTGTAAATTTCATTAATTCGGACTTTCATTGTCTGATATTATATGAAATGATTTGAAATCCCTGAAAGAATCAATAAAAGAAGAACAAAAAAAAAGAATAGCTGAAAATAACAATTGTATTAAGCAAAAAAACCTTGAAATGAAATAACAGTGAAATGAAATTCAAGTAAAAATAGAAAAATGGAACGAACAATAAAAATACAAATAAAAAATTAAGAATTTGGAGATTCCAAGACAAGTTACTCCATTTAATTCATAATTTTTTTTAAAATGTTTTGTTCATTTGTCCTATTTTTACTTGTATTTTATTTCACTGTTATTTCATTTCAGTTTTTTTGCTCAATATAATTGTTATTTTCAGCAATTCTTTTTTAATTCTTCTTTTATTAATTCTTTTAGGGATTTCAAATTATTTTATATATCAGACAATGGAAATCCGAACTAATGAAATTCATTGTCAATCACCTTCGAACAATCATGAACCGAGAAGAGAGCAATTCTTCTTTGGAATTCTTCCTGACGTTTCGAGGGCGCGAGTTTATAGTTTCCTGAGTTAATCTCGGATGACTCCGCTGTCTCGGATGACTCCGCTGTCTCGGATGACTCCGCTGACTCGGAGATTAACTCACTGTTGATTAGCCGTATTTTAGATGATAGTGAAATTTGTGTTATGGAAATTTGCAAATATATCGAATGAAAATAATTGCGTTTTTTCAACACTTACACCGTAAGTTCAAACTTTCTTAATTTTAATGTAACACCCTGTATATTCTCACATGTTTAAGACTTGGTATAATTCTAATGAGAGTTTATGTAATATACGTTACACCGTTCTCGTGATATTTGTTTACTCAAAAAAAAGGTTTTCGGCTCTCGAGTGATTTCCCAATGAAATTCAAAAGTTTGAGAGAATATATGAATAAGCTATTACTGATTTATCAAAATACTTCATTTGATCGTCTTGTAGGAGTAACATTTCCAAAATGTTATACAAGGTGTTCGGAATCGACGACTAATTCAGAAACATTACCCAAAACTCAGTTTTTTTCGAAAAGAACACCATTTATTTTAGGATGTTTTGAAATTCCAAAATGAGTTTGACTCATTTTCATAAAACATCCCCTATATTAAAAATCAATCGTTTACGAGATATTTCAGTTTTTCTGGAAGAAATGAAACATGTGTATTTTATCATAAATATACGGGCTACGAAATGCTTCATTTCGAAGAGTTACAGAAAGTTCAACAGAAAAGTTAATTAACCGTCATGGTTTTTATTGAAGACAGGATTTCAGATGAATAAATGATGAATTGAAAAATGCTTATTTTAAATGTGTCATGAAAGAGGTAAAATTAAAAAATATTGCATTGTCTTTTCACACAAAATATAGAAACTTATTTCAACTTCCAGGCATTCCTTAACTCTCTTCATCAAATTGTTATTTACTTATAGTACGACTGATTTAATCGCATCTAGGGTACATTGGTATGAGTAATTTATCTTTTAATTTTATGAGGGAATTACTCAAGAGCTGAATACTTGGTTTTTCTGAGTAATTAATTGAATATTTCGAGAACGCCTAATTTTTGGTAGGTATTCAAAAATTTCAAAATATACAGTGTGTTACATTTGAATTAAGGACTCGATATCAACTTTCGGTAAAACCAAAAGTGTTAGGAAATCGGTATTATTTTATTTCGATGAAGCATATTGGAAAAAACTTTTTGCGAATTGTGAGGATATGAATCCTATTATTTCCCAAAAACCGGCTAACCGACAATCATCCCGCTGTACCCTGTAGAGACTATTTCTTTTGAAGTCAGTTTCTATGAGATGTAGGTGTAGTACCTAGATAATATGACATTTTAAGAGAATTCAATCTTTTTCCAAATGACAAAAAAAATGTTGAATGAAAACTTGGATTTAAATAAGTTTGATAGTTCAAAACTCGGTGTATCACATATTAGAGAAGCATTCTGAGATGACTTGGAAAAAAAACATTTCCGTAAAAATATAGGGTATAACACTGAAAAGAGTTTCTCGCACCAGTAGACCAGATAAAGACGCTGGATCATCATAACGCAAAAAATAATATATCGTTATTCCAATTACTCACTGAATTAAAGTGACTGTTTCTAATAATCTTGCTTCTCAAGCTGCGTTGTAACACGAAGTAATCTTGTTGACACTTATTTCATAACGGTTCGCTGTTATGTGTCTTTATGATTTATTGCTAGAAAAATACAGAAGAATCTGTAACAATCAGTATATTAAACGGCATCGGTATTGCTTGATGCCATGGCCCGTGGAAAATTTGTATGAGGAATATATACTACCGCTATAAAGATGAGCAGAATGATTAAAGGATAATTACTCCCAACTGGGAGTATTTTGAATACCAAGAAAAAAAGGATGCATTGAAATGAAAATATTTCAAAAAAAGGAAGTTGGACTTTGTATATAACGCGAGTATCAATATCGAATTTATCACAAACATATGACAAGTGATATTCATTAAAACTGAACACTATGGCGGACAAATACATACATACCAGATAATGGATATTTTGAAATGAAATTTCGAAACATTCCTCTCTCCCAACTACCTGCACCGTAGGTTCTGGTAAATTAATGCAACAATTCGTTCCCCACCCTAAGGCTCATACAAGCTAATAAGCCTGATGTAGTCTTTCTCGACCGCCAGAGTTATACCAGTTATACCCTCGAGTATTTCTGAGCGCAACGGATAATGGCAATAGTGAGATGCAGTATAGAAGGGTACTGAGGGAATCACCCTGAAATATACCCCTTCTGAAAGTGACCCACCCTGTTTGGACTCTTGCTTGACCAGATGTTATGGTGAAGCGAGTTCGCCAAAGTGGTATCAGTTGAGATCGGGTACCGCAAGGCATCTGAGCAAATGCAAGATGAGCTCATGCGAAATTGTATCGAATGCCTAAACAGTAATCGATCCAGACCATAGAGAGGTTACGATTATATTGTATGTATCGAGTCCTGCGTTACACATCTATCGATGAGCAGGTTCTCTTTAATTCCAGCGACGTCTCTCTTCCACCCTTCGACCTATTATTATTATTATTGAACGTCTCCTGTTGTCGTAGAGGATCCAATTTCCATCGCACGTGACGATCCGATCCAAAAAAGATGTTTTGTTTGCGCAAAATCAAAGAACAGATCTCGAAATGTGACAATTTCTGTCAATCGTTTAAATCATGAGGTGGCACCAACTTTTTGAGCTTTTTGACCTTTCTAATACGTTTTACACCATCAAAAACAGCATGGGAGCTGACGTCAACTTCTTCCGCTATCCCACGCACCGTTTGTCATTGGTCAGTCTCCACCAGGGTCTCCAAATCTTTGGCCTAGATTACTTTGAGTCGACCACTCCGGGACTCATCTTCTAGATCTAGACTAAAATTTCGCAAACCAACTTCAAACAGTGCGTTCATTATCATCGCCAAATGCCAGATTATTTTTTCGGTCTATTTCGGCAACGCTTTGGTTCAATTTTAATTCGTAGAAAAAACTAACCAAAAATCGCTTAACGACATCATATAGCAGTAATGAGCTGATAAGAGGCAAAAAATAAAATTTGGGTAAAATATAACATCAATGTATAGAGTACAGATGTCTCTATCGATCTCATCTATCTGATTTAATAATCGTCTATAACGTTATCACTTTTAATTTTTTTAATTTTGACAAAATCTGTTCTATATTTTTACTTTTGCATTAAAATTTACTATTCATTACTTATGGAACTTCGATCATCTATCATTCTATCAAATCATTCAAAAGAAAATTTCCACTTTTTCCATCGAAGTCATTGGAATCATTTATGGCTGTGTTATTTTCCGTAGTTCCCTCATTTTAACATGGTGAATGTAATAATCCTAAACTCTTTGTTGGGTATGAATAATAGGTATCAGTTTCACACCCCAATCGTTTGTACTTTCAAAATCGATTCAACTCGATGGAAACCACTCATAGCAGTTTAATCAATAGATTCCAAAACTATTTCTGCACTCCTGCCGGTGAAAAATTCAATATCAAGCATTAAACATATTATTGAAATCATGAAGATAATTCTGATTTTTAACGACATTCATTCCGTGAATTCCTACATTCTAGACCTTGAGGATATCAAGGTTAGCCTTGAGAATGAACGAAACCGACTACAAAACCAAATAAGGAACTTGGAAACGGAACAACTCCAGATCGAACACAAAGTACAAAGCATCCAAGAAGAACTACAGCGCAGTCAAGCCTCCAACTCCCAACAACAATCTGAAGAAAAGGAACTACAAGCTAGACTTTTGAATGAAGTTGAAGAACGGGAAAGAGCTCACCAAGAAGTACACCAGCTGAGAAAGCAGGTAGGAAGATTGAATACTCATTTATTTATTTTATATCGACTTTTTTTCTCAAAATCTCATCTTTACCTCGAAATCTCCACTTTCTTCTCATAAGAAGCCGAAATCTTCGAGGTATCGAAGAAAAAAGAAGTAATGAAATAACAAATGGAATATTACCCTTCCATAGCTTCCCAGGAAACTGAATTCAATAATAAATTTCAACCAACATTTCCTTTTTCAGATATCGGAACTAGAACGTAACTTGGAGCAAACCCGGCAAGAACTAAGCAAAACTAGAGCACATTCGGGTCAGCTGGAAGAGCAATGGCATGCCCGAGAGCAGGATCTTCTAGTGCACTTGGAGGACAGCAAAGCTAGAGAAAAGCGACTCGAAGATCAGAAACACAACTTGGAAGTGTGTTTGGTTGATGCGACACAACAAATACAAGAATTGAAGGTATTTTTTATTTAACCTCATTCACGTACGATTGATCGGGTAAAATCCTTCTTAAATGAACAACTAGACACTATGACCCTTTCTTAGTTCAGGCCGTTCTATAGAAGGCTTCAACAACCTGACCATAATGAACTGAGTCATCTGTTTATCCTGGAAGAAGTTGCAAGAGCCCTTAGCAGATTGTTTAATTCTTTGCAGTGTGGCGGCGTTTTTTTCTGCAAAATAATTATTTACAAAGGTGATTGTCTCTTCATTTGACAAAAATCTCCGTCTCCTTCGAGCAGTTCAAACCGTAATCCGTGGATTTTCGTGAGTTGTCTTGGTGAAACATGATTTTTTTTCTACAAATGTGGACGTTTTTCCGGAAGTTCTGCCTTCAGCTTGTCAAGTAATGATGCGTAATATGCTCCTGTAATGATTTATCCTTTTTGAAGTAATCGATTAAAATAACTCCATAACTATCCCAAACAACCTGGCATATAATGGTATATACATGTTTCATGTACACTAATTAATCGGCTCCAAAACTCGGATTTATTGCGCCTAAACTGCACCAACAGAGCGTTGGAAATGTTCATTCGAAAACGTTTTAGGTCTAACGTGAGCAAAGGCGGCACCCAACGCGCGGACAGCTTTCTCACTGCCTAACTGTTGATTTAATATGTGACAAACACGTCGTTTCCAAGTGTTCATAACCTCTGCTATGTCTCTCACTTTGATTCGGCGGTTGTCTAGCATCGTTTGGTGAAGTTTTCATCCGTAGTTGCAGTTTTTGGACGTCCCGAAACACTCTTCATCTACTCACTCAAACGTCTATTAATGACAACTGCGGGTCAAAAATGGCTGAAACTTTGTCAAGAGATGAACAACGAAATTCACTAACTTCTATTTACGAGTGCTGCCATCTTCATGCTGAAGTCAGAAACTTTTCAGATCACCCTTGTAGTGTGTCAAAAATGAGTTTTGACTTTAGTTTCGTTTCGGACATGGTGGTGGGCGGACGTGTCGATAGCGACCGTCCACAAAGAAGGCGCGCGGACGCCATTGTTGGAGATGGAATTCAATTCATGTTGTGAATGACCGCCGTTTTATAACGTTTAAGCATAAATTAAAAAAGTGTTGATAAACATTGTTTGAGTCTTTTTAAATAAAAAGTGCTCCCATTCACGCCGGTTGGAGGCTGGGGTGGACCGGATGTCCACGTGGGAGTAGGATTGTAACCTATAATCTTTTATGAGGAAGATGATAATTTTATATATATGTATATGTTCGTTGCACAGTAAAAATTAATAAGAAAAATAAAAATGGAGTGCAGTATTGCGTAAAGCAAGACTTTTGCACTCCCCGGACAAAGTTTTCATTATAGTTTTTACTGTAATAAAAAGAGCACTGGTCATGATAGCGCCATCTGGAAGCTGGGACCATAATTAAGCAGAAGAAGAAGAGTTTTGACTTAACGATGGATTCAGACTCTTTCACATGAACTTTATGAAACTTGCGAAAAAAAAATTACACCTTTATTTGGTAATTATATGTTCAGAACCATTAGCTGAAAAAATTTACAGGAACAGGTACGGCCGACTGTTCAAGTTCTATAATGCGAAAACTATTCGATTGTGCATCATTCAAATTCTCAAACTCAGCAGCAATTTTCTGATGTAATATTTAAACCAGAACTTGCAGAAGATTTATCTTTATTACATACTGCATAGTATATCCCATTAACCGCTTCGAACTCTTTATCAAAAACCTTTTGTTATTAGTCAGTGGGCTATGCTTAAAGACTGGCAGTAAACAAATCTAAAGAAATGAACTTTGAACGTTCAAGCCAGTCTCGAATATACCTACACAGTAGGTTGAACGTTTAAAGTTCATTTCTTTAGATTTGTTTACTGCCAGTCTTCAAGCATAGCCCATTGACTAATAAGAAAGTTTTTCTTCCTTATTTAGAGGAATCGGGCAAATTACGGATGTGCAGTTGGCTAGTACCTCGTCCACTAGATGGAGTGACATTTTGTTGTTTCGAAGAGGAATGAAATATTCTGAACGAATTCCGATTTTCAATTATGGAATATCATTTACTTCAGGTCAATGATGGCCACTGATGAGTGGCTCTTGAGCCCGAAAACGGTCTGCAAGTGTGCCCGTTCCAAAATTGAAGGTCAACTCTTTCAGTTGTATTGCCAATTGCATATGCAGGAAATTTTCTGTCAAGATTCCTGTACTGACGCTTGTCGGATATAATCCAACGCCCTTCTTGGTATTAGCCAGGGGAGTAGTTGTTTCCTGAGAGGCGTCAGTCCATTCAACCTACTGTGTAGGCATATTTGAGACTGGCTTGAACTTTTAAAGTTCATTTCTTTAGGAAAACCTCATTCTTTTCAGAATCGTCATTCACGTTCATTTTAATGAAACCGTTCGTTCACGTACCTATTCATCTAGAAATGGGCCGCATCGCTGAAGATGATTTTCAGATGAAAATTAGGATCAGTTGCCAACTGCTCCAGAGCCCATACAGTGAACACAAGTCGTTGTCTATGGTCTCTTACCTTCAGTTCCTGGGTTAATTGAATTTTGTACGCTAAATTCGCCAGGTTGTGTTGTGCAAAAGGCCGACTTCTTGTGAGCGAAGCGAAATCGACTGCCTCAGATTCTCCTGCACACTCTCACAGACAGCGACGATGTTTTCGACAGATTTTGCGATACGTCGACCTACTGGTGTTGGTCGATCGTTTACTGAACTAATTGACTCAAATTCATCCACCACATTGTAAAGTTATCTTGGTAGGACGATTATGGTGACCGTAAAATGGGCGGCGTGCGTAGGATGCCCAATTTCGGAAGTCCCTATTGGAAGACGCTATATATAAATGAAATATTTTGATGAATATGAAATTGCATGCAAATTGGACTCGTGATGAACATTTGTGTTTATGGTTATTCGTGGTATAGTGAAAAATTTGTACTGATGTGAATTTGTGAGAATAATGTTTTTTACTGCGTTTTTTTATAAACATGATAAACTAATGAATAGGTAAAAAAGTTACTTCAACTCTCGGAAATCACCAACAACAACAATATATGAAAACAGCTGACTTTGTATTTGTTTTACCATTTGGCTTATTTTCAATATGTGCAGTAGATAAAAAGTTTTCCAGTTTGGCCATGGAAATGACCATCACGTAGTTACCTTTATCAATATTTTGTTAAGTTGAATTGGTCTATTTTTTATCATATCGATTTTGTAATTTTTTCCCTCTCTGTAATTCTAACAGACCAAAAACTGAACGTGCTTTATTTTTATCACTTACGAAACATATATATTTTAACTTCCAGTTGAATGTTGTAACTAGTCGAGGCGTGCAATTGGCTGCTCTCTTCATGAAGGGCGTGGACATGGCTCTGTTGGCCAACGATGCTTGCGGAGCTCCGTTACCGTGGCTCATGTGTTGCCCTTGGTTGTATTTTGATGGGAAACTATTCCATTATACTCTAACGAGGTCCTCCCACGCCAAAAACATTCTTGAGGTTTGCGAGAATTACATCGAGAGAGTCGTCAAAGTGGAGAGGATGAGGAAGGCCATTTTGGAAGGGTTGGACGTGAAGTTTGCCAAGGTACCTTTACCGCCTTTCGCTGGAGGTGAGTTTTTGCATTAACTTTGTTCTCACAACTAAAAATCATCAAACATTTGGGCTAGTAGATTTGTTTATAACCTACCTTGGTATTTATGTAATTACCAAAAGGTAGTTCGGCCCAGGCTAGTCGACTATAGTCGGGGCCGGACGTGGGTAAGGAAAATATGTTTTTTTTACAGTCGAAATAGATGGAAAAAAAAAGTAAGCTCTGGGGCGCCAGTTGAACGGATTCAACAGGAAAGGGGTTGGAGAAATAACCAAAAAGTCAACAATGAAGCTCCAAGCTTGAAATTTATATATATATATATATATATATATATAATATATATAATATATTTTTTTTT
>WOGJ01074383.1:1271-13734 GCA_015342185.1 Leptinotarsa juncta | reverse complement strand
GTCAGGCCCTATCCCCCGAAGCCCCGATACATTCGAGAGGGCGCGCCAGCATTATCAACCAATGACCACTCCCCACACCGTGGGGAGTGGTCATTGGTCACAACCATCTTGATAGAGTGATCTGGATAGAGGATAGAGTACATTTATGCAAGATACCGCTCAAGGGTTGATCTCGCAGATGTGTCTTGTTCATCCAGCAGCAGGACCATGCTGAAGTTACTCGAGTAAATCACCTACAGACCGGTTTCGAAGTATTATCTCCCATCAGTGCAGGTGCGATCTAACTCTAACAGCAAAGTACCTGGGACTGGATTAATTTCAACGCGGTTCAACTGCATGCATGACACCTTCGTCTAAGAGAAATATTGTTGACTAGTAACAGCTCAGTCTTGTAAACAAAACCTTAAGCGAGAAACCTTAAGCGAGGAAGAAACATCCCATGTACCAATACTCTAACAGAGATCAAACCGTGTCTGAAGATTGTATCGCGGAGAGATACATACTTACTAAAAATGAATATTTCGAAATAGAATCTCAAAATATTCGTCACGTTGATCCAGTCCCAGGGTGTTTGGGTTGGAGCTTTCCTGCATTGATGAGTGGCAATACCTCGAAACAGGTTTGAAGGTGATCTAGGAATATTGTTAAATATAAATTTGTTTCGTAGTTAATTTGTTAGAAGTATTTTTCTGATCGTGTGCTTATGCGAAGCAAGATTCGAAAAAAAGAAGAAAAAATTATTTCTCAACGCCTGTGCATCAAAACATAATTTCAAATACTCAAGCATTAAAAACATAATTTCTATGACCGATAAATGTTATTAATATTGACGTTCAATACCGGAGATAATCGGAGAAAAGCAGGCAACTGGTCATGAATGTAAATATTTTTCTTTCGTTTAGGCTTCACTATCAATAAATGCAAATGCAAATGAATGCTCACACTTATATCTGTTGAAACTACTTTTTTCATATTTCGACAGTAACAAAGCGATTTTTATTTCTAGGGTCAGGGTGGCAACAATGGTTAAGGTGGCAACAATGGATCAGACGTTCTTTGTGCAAAAAGAAAAGTAACATCTTCTGCCTTTGTCACTCGTCGCGTCCTGTCGTTATACGAAAACATTCCAACCAGTCGGTATTTGTTTGTGGCCATGTGAGTAACGTTTGAGAAGAATTATTTATTTATGGTGATAATATTCGAACTTTAAGGTAAGATTGTATCCTTTCTACATAATTACCCAATTGCTTTGAACCAATACTAGTAGGTGTATTATAACAAGCATTGTAGTGATATTGTTTTGTTACAAATATCTCAAAATAGAATAATCCTTCATGGCTATACTGCATATTGAAGTTGAAATGGCGTCATGGTACACAATGGCTCAGTTTCGTCTAGTACACAATGGATCATGATCCATTGTGGACTGCGAAAATGTGTAATGGACCTACCAATATTTTTGCAAAATATTCATTATCCTGTCAAAAATAGTTTTTTTACAGAATGCCGCGTGCTGAAAAACCACGTACCAGAGGGAACCATACCGCAGTTTGCATGAGGGAAGCTATAATGAAAATTCGAAATGGTGAAAGCATTCGAAAAGTTTCAAAAGTAAGCGAAATTCCGTTTACAACTTTAAGGCGGTACTATTTTGAATATAAACAAAAAGGATCAATTGACGAAATGAGATTAGTACCCAACTATGAGGTAAACAGAGTGTTTAGTGTAGAACAAGAAAAAAACCTAGGCGACTATTTCAAATACTGTGCTCTTTTGTTTTATGGATTAAACACTAGAGAATGTAGAAGAGTAGCCTTCCAAATGGCAAAACTGAATGATCTTAAAATGCCTCAATCTTGGACTGAGAAAGAAATGGCAGGAAAAGATTGGCTGAAAGCTTTTCGAAAAAGACATCCAGATCTTAGTTTGCGAAGACCGGAATCATGCAGCCTTGCGAGGGCCACAGCTTTCAACAAATCTAACGTAGCCAAATTCTATGATAATTTGGAAAATTTGATGAAAAGAAATCCCGCTTTTTCAGATGGTACCAGAGTTTTCAACCTAGACGAGACTTCAACTACTACGGTTCAGAAGCCCCAAAAAGTAATCGCACCAAAAGGTCACAAGAGTTTGTGCAAAGTTACAAGTGGTGAAAAGGGCACTCTTGTAACTACATGCTGCATAATCGGTGCAAGTGGATCGGCATTACCACCCGTAATGGTGTTCCCAAGAAAAAATTTCAAGGATTATATGTGCAAAAATACTCCAACAGGCACACTGGGATTGGCTGCTCCAACGGGTTGGATGAATTCAGATTTATTCCCAGAAGTGATACGGCACTTTATAAAACACACAAATTCAACACCGACAAATCCGAGCATATTGATTTTAGACAACCATGAGTCACATTTATCCATCGAGGCTTTAGATTTGGCTAAAGCATCAGGAGTCCACATACTCACATTGCATCCACATACATCTGCCAAATTACAACCACTTGACGTTGGAATATTTGGACCTTTCAAAACATATTACAATGCGGCAATAGAATCGTGGATGTTGCAATATCTGCAATGTCTGCAATAATCCATCATCGCAATGTCTTATTGTGAGGGAATTGACGAAATGTACCTACATTAAATTGTGTCAACAGCAGCCGACACTGTTCAACAGACGAAGTCCGATCCTGCTTCACTACAACGCCCGTTCGCACGTTTCACAAATCACCGTCCGAAAATTAAACGAATTGAGCGTTGAAGTTCTACCTCACCCTCCATACTTCCCAGACCTCTGGCCTACCGACTACCATCTTCTCAAGCACTTCGACAACTTTCCCACCAGTAGAACCTTCGCCAATCAGGACCGGGCAGAAACGGCCTTTGTCGACTTTATCGAATCCCAAGCACCAAATTTTTCATGTTAACGAAAATAATCGATTTGTGTTAGGTTGGTAAAAGTACACTGATTCAAATTCGATTGAATTGAATGAGTATTCACCGAGATATTACAGTTCAAATTAGACTCATAAAAACAAACAAAAATTTTGAAACAACCTGATATAATAAGTCATAGACAAATAGGTTGTAGAAAAGATCTTTTTTTAATATAAAAAACCATCTAAATTCCTAATGAACATAATAGAAGTTCTCACGAACTGAGTGCATAAATAATTTTAAGTTACTAAACACACAAAAAATAAATCATTTTACTTCAAATTGCACTGAATTTTTTACAAAACAAATGAAATGATTTGATATGCATCTCTCTCAAGCATGATTACATCGTAAATTGTGTCATCCACAGTGCTGACTTGGTTTCTTCGCAAACAAAAAAGACGATAAGAGAAGTAAAAAATAATCTGAGTAAGCAAATGCGTGAATCAAACAGGAAATTTCGAATTTGCAGTTTTGAGTAATTCATATGGGAAATAATTTAAATAATATCGCCACAAATTAATGTGGCAATCTTTCCCTGCCATGAATTTCACTAACTTTTTCGGACTTATTCAATTTTCTCAATTCGATTCCGTTTAAAATATTTATGGTGAGAAATACAATAGTAATATACATATTTGTATTTATATACTATGTCAGGCTTTCAGACAGTCAGTTTTCTGTGGTGGACGACGAAATAACTTCAACTCCGGATGACTCAACTTCGAAAAAATGCGTAAACTTCATCTCCTCACTATTATTCACAAAATATTGATTACTAGTCATCCCATGTAGGTACTGACTGTTCAAAATATAATGTGAATGTTCAAATATTGCGGACTACGTACAATCGATTAGCAATTTTTTATTTTTATGTTCACTCATGCTCTGCAATCTTTTAGTAAATTTTCATATGAAGCGTGTGGCAGCCAAGTTCATTCCAGAATTGCTTAATTTTGATCAAAAACCCATCACTTATGCATTGATTGCTCAGAAATTGATGAATGACGTCAGAGGTGATCCAGATTCACTTAAGAGTGTCATAACTGGTGACGAATCATAGATATATGGTTTATGACTTCGAAACCAGAGTCCAATCGTCCCAATGGAAGAGACCACTTGATGCATCAGGATGATACACCTGTTCAGCTGTTTGTAATTTTTTGACGAAAAACAACCCCGTAATTCTTTCTCAGACCCATCAAAGGACGGCGTTTGCTGCGATTGACGCTGAAAGATCTCAAGGACATACCAAAAAGTGAATACTGGAACTGCTTTGACGATTGGCAAAAACGCTTGCCCTGTTATATTGAGGGAGACTACTTTGAAGAAGACAAAATAGAAATTGATGAATAGACAATTATTTTTGAGAAATGAAAAGAGAAATGAAAACTTTCTATGTTTTTTACCACCTCTATTTGTAACTAACGTTACTGCAGTTATATACAATAAGTTTATTGTATAAGTTTGAAAATGTATAATTTTCGTCCTATATGGTCATTTTCAAATGTATACAATAAGTTTATTGACTTTATTATATAAGTTTGAAAATGTCCGTATAGGACGAATCTGCAATAATGTTAGTTAAAAATAAAAATGGTAAAAAACATAGAAATTTCCATTTCTTTTTTCATTTCCTATCACGTAGTAATGGCTAACATCAATCTATTTATTTTTGAGAAAAACTAAAAATCACCATATTTTTTGAAAAAACATCGTATATAACGCAAGAAAGTTGCGTTAAATCAAATTGAAGGTGATACTTTAGTCATATATTTTTCAAGGATTATTGTATACGTTGTGCAGCTAATGAACTTTATTTACTATTAATTCAAAACACTTGGTTCCGAAATTCAATAATTGAAACTTATGTGAAATATTTCGAAGGTATTAAGTTCCGAAAACAAAAAATAATGTTGATGACAGCAGCACTGGATGAGAATGATTATTTACGTTCATTTCAAACTATCAAACTCTCTAAAAGCTGCATAACCTTCAATTTTTCCGTAGTTTTTATGCATTGAGGAAAATAATCCTGAAATTTTTAATTTTTCAGGAAAAGTACTTGTACCCAAAATCAAGGTATTATTCTTTCGTTTCCTGGGCCTTTCAATGAATACTTTCGAGGTTTCTTCAGGATTATTGTAAGAAATAGAAGAAGACACTATTCTTTCTACTAGCTTGTTTGAATGTAAAAGTCAAATTACACTTTTATTCCAAAATCAATACAAGTGAAATCGTCCTTTTTTGAATGCAGATGTGTTACTATTATTACTATTATCATGAATTTATAATGATAACCAAATTTTCTCTAACGAGTTTCGCTTTTAAAATAAATTCGAGAATTATTCAAAGAGGCATATTTCGACTCACCATTTTGAATAAAAATCGTAAGATCACCCGGTAAGAACACAACCAAATCACACTCGATGTCAGCGATGCGACACCCGTGAATCAGAATGAAGTCTCCGACAGAAGAAGCGTGCTTTTGAAGCGGTCCATCTTGTCAACGCGCATGCCGTTTTTGCTTCGCCCAAAATATTTAATAACACGACATGGGCACATTACTCGAATAATAAGCCCTAATTGTGAATTACTTACTGCAGAGTCATAGGCAGTCCAACAAAATTAATTTTCGGACAACCATGTATACAGGGCAAGTCGAAATGTCCCACGTTCGTCTGCATTCCAGAAAAAACTGAAAAGGAAGGAGAGTGTGAAGGAATATTCTGCTGAATTTACAAAAAAATGACATATTCAATATGAAAGTGCCGAAATGTATTATCAAAATACAATAATGATAATAATAATAACACCTTAGTCTACCGCAGTCGCGTGATGTGTATAGACGTTCCTGATACTAGGTGCAGGTCCTGCCGCGTGGCGTACGAGACCCTAAACCACTTGGTGGCAGCATGCCCAGCATATGCGGTCTCGGCCTATATCCATCGACACAACGCGGCCCTAAGAGTGGTTTATCCCCCCATGCCCCTTCCCGGGTTGAGTGCCTTGAAGTAGGAGCTTCTCCCCCATTTGTTAGCAAGGAGAACCTACTACCCCACTCCTTCCACCCCCGCTCTCCGAGCGATCCTCAACTTACTGATGGGCACTTCATCTATCCTCATTTTGGTAGAAAGTCAGCCTTTAGGTGCTTTTACCTTCTTGTCGAATCATTATTTTATCTGACTATTCCTAGCTGAATTTAAGCATGGGGGCCCCCAAAAACTAACCGGCGGCTATTATTTTTAATGTCGGGCATTCCTTAATAAGAATACTAGAATCGCGGACGAGTTGTTCTGCGGTGAACTTGCTGGAAGAAAATCTATTTAGTATGCTTACCGGAGTCGCCTTACGGCGACTCGTGGGGGCGGTCTCTGATTCTGCTTCGTCGGCCTTGGATGTTTGTCCCTTTCTCGGAACCTGGGGTCATCCATGTTCAACGCATCGTGTAGATCGCGGAACGCTGGATTTAAGTGCGATCTGATTCTATCGAACGTGCTTTCTGCATGTTCTCTCATATACACGTCCACATATTGCGTGTCCAGGTCTAGGTCTCTGTATATGAATCTGTTGGGTATATAGTAAGGTGCATTTACAGCGGTCCTTTACGCTCGCATTCATAAACGATTGGATCTTCTTTCTGTATATCTGCGCACACTGGCCCCAGACAGTGCATGCATACAGTATTATTGGCATTAGAATCGTTCTGATCATTAGTAACTTGACTTTCAGTGCCATGTTACTACTTCTTCCTATGAATGGCGCCAGGCGTCGTCTGGCCTGTTTGACTATTCCTATTCTCTGCTGTACGTGGGCCTGGAATGTTAGTTTCTTGTCTAGGATGACCCCGAGGTATGTCGCTTTGTTTGTCCACGGAATCTCTTGTCCGTTGAAGGTGACGTTGCCTTCCGGTTGTACGAACCTGCGAGTGAACAGAATCGCCTGACTCTTGTCAGGGTTGATACTGATCTTCCACAGGTTAGCCCACTCCTCCAATCTGTCTACCTGTTGTTGAAGGTATCTCGTGAAGTGTGCTTGACTCGTAGATCTCGCCAGCAGGGCCGTGTCGTCCGCGTAGAGCGCTAATTTGTTAAAGTTTATCTCTGGCTTGGGCACGTCTGCCGTGTATACGGAGTAGAGGTGTGGCGAGGAGGGGTAGATGTTACTCGTAGAATCTTAAATGGGAAAGGGGAATCAAGTGGTACATAATTTTGATTGGTGTTCATTTCTGCTTCTAATGATATCCTGACGTTTTATTTTTGATGAGCAGTTTCCGGAAAATAGCGTTCTAACTTACACATCTAATTAGAATTTATTAGTTGGTTATTGTCCTTTTACAAAATGAAATATAATTTGCCATAAAGAAATTTATAGCATGAAATATACTCACGCTTATCTTATAAATTGTTCTAAATGTCGTCCATTTTGCTCTAAACAGTAATAAAGTCTGTTTTCGAACTCCCCTCTAACATTATGGAAAACTTCACTAGGAATTGACTGGCATGCGGCTGTAATTCGTCTTTTGAGTTTTTCAATATTAGAAGGTTGTGTTTTATAAACACAAAGAAAGAAATCTAAGGGTGTTGATTCCGATGATCTTGGATGCCATTCAACTGCTCCCCTTCTGCTAATCCATCCATCCGGAAATCTCTCGTTTAACCACTGTCGGACGGGAAAAATGATGAGGTGGGCCACCGTCCTTCTGGAAATGTAACGGAACCTCCTGAAAAAGTTTGTTACCTTCTGCATTAATTTGAGTTTCTAGCTCGTGAGTTATAAGCATTATAAGGTACAGATTCCCAGTCAAGTTTCCTTTCAGAAATAATTGACCAATAATGGCATTTCCAAGAAGGCCATCCCAAACATTAACTTTTTGTGGGTGTCGAGTATGCCCTTTTCTCTTTTATCTGTACAATTTTTGCGATGAGAATAAAACAATTTCAGCATTTACTGAACACAACTTCACTATCATCTACGTTTTACTATTAGATTTACATTGATGTAAATTAATTGGATCTAATGGCTAATGGTCTAAAGATAACATCTAACCATCCTATGGGGTTGAACCACGAGGGCAACCAATAGTCCTTGAAAGTGTCCCACTTGAAAATAAAAACTTGTTTTTTCGGTTTCTAATATTGTTTGCTAGAAGGAAGCTATTAAGGTTGGGAAGTTTTCAAATTGACACCCTGAATAGATAATTCACAAGTTGGACGAGTCATTTGTATTAATATTTATGGTATTTTTGATTCCCATAATGAAGTTCTCTTCAAAATTGAAGATTAGTAATTTCAATTGAATGTTCATCAGTTTTAAGAAGTTAAAATTTTTTAAGAATGTATTCAACTTTATTTCCTTATTTTCAATTCTTGTTGTGTTTTTATTTTCAGGAATTGTTATTTCGATCTTGGTCCCTTACTCCAATGAATCATCGGTAAGTTTGAGAAAAGTGACTTTGTATTTACTATTCGATATGTAGAATCCAGCACATTCTGTCAAACAGTGGATGTAGAAATATTTGTTCTACTTGAAAATTCAACCAAATGAACTGTCTTTATTAGGAGCGAGTACAATGTTTTCAAAGTTGACTTCAACCAATGATAAATGTATTTGAAAATACTTACATTATTCTACTGTAAGACATGGAAATCACATCACCCCTCTTATGAAGACGTCATATATGGGATTGACACAGAACTAAATCTTCGAATTTCAAAGGTTCCAAGGCGGTCATTTACAAAGTCTAGCTTCGATATCCACCGCCGAATGGGATTTGACATATGTCTTTCTCAGCATACTAAAATGATAGGCAGATGGTTGAGAATAGATCCCAAACAGAATGCATTCGTGATCCTTTAAGGCCAGTTGAGTCCAGCAATACATTTGTGATTCAACCTAGCACCACTGATGAAAACATAAGGCAGTTCGAAACAGTGCGATCTGGTTTTAGATCACGAACGCATTGTGGATCGGATACGGTTTTACATAATTTGAATCTATATTAATACAAATTAACAGAAACTCACCATTTTTTCTGTTAACGTATTGACAATAATGAACGTGTCAATATTGTAATTCAGACATTACAACTGCATAGTTCTGTAATAATTTTCTGCGCTCTTTGTCTTAATCAATACAGTTACCGTAAGTTCTGCAGTATTGATTATTTATGTTTTCAATGACAAAACATTGTTGATAATTTTATATAGACCATTTTGTTGGAGAATAACTTTGTTGTATAAGACTCTTTTGCTTTGTTCAAACCGTGAATGTTTATTAGGACTCTATCGACAACACTAAGAGTTATAGTGCAACTCAACGCATATTTCGTTAATAATTTTTGCTAACTATTCGTGTATTGGTAACCCTGCGTCATGCAATTAATTCAATACGTAGGCGTCATTTGTTGGGGCAACCATTTCAGATTTCTATCCAATATCAGGAGATCATCAGATTATAATTATTTATAAACGCCCTTATTGATTACGAGATATTTGTGTTTAGAATATTTCTCACGAAAACTGTGATCCTTTCTAATTTGGGATCTTGCTAGAAGAGCGAGTCGAGAATTCAAGCATGGTACTATCTATTTCAGTCTTCATTTCATAGTAAAATGACGTAACAGTGACTCAACTACTTTTTTGAATTTCTCTATTTATTATCAGTTCATAGGTTATATTACTTTGAAGCTAGAGACTGAAGAGCTAATCCACTACTTGGCGGCTTGAGAACAGTCATTTCAGTGGCTGGTGATCTAATTGAGATAATAGAATAAGATATAATAGATTAGGTTAGATTAGATTAGGTCCAAAGTGAATGAACCTTTCCGTTATCTGATTTCGTTAATTCCATTTTGGAAATCATTCGACTCAAAGCCATTATTGCAGAATCCGCCGCCAGAGAATGTGTAATTTCTAAGTGAATAGGTTAGGTTAGGTTCAGAGTGAGTAACCTTCCACCGCAACCTTGTGGCTCACACCTATTCGCAATCGATTAGTTTGCATGGTGAGTGGTCCTTCAGGTCAGATTGTAAGAGTACGGCTCTGCCGAATTCTAAAAACCTGATTCATCCTCAGCGGAGCAGACACAACGTATGTGCTCTGCTGTTTCATCATTTTATAAACAGAGGCGACACACTGTCTTCCGATAGTCAGAGTCTCTGCATATGATGATTCAAATGACAATGATCTGTGAGAAGGCCTGTTAGACATCGTAGTTCATCCCTACTATAGTCCAACAACTGTTTGGTATCAAGCTTCGAAGGGTGAATAAAGGCCACGGAGTGAGCCAATCCCAATATCCATAAATCTTCTTGCCATCCAGGTGTTCAGTGTTGTTTGGCCTGAAGCCTAGAGCGATGCCAATGACAGGTTCTGATCTGATGAAACTGCTTGCAGCACTCTCCTTTGCAAGGGAGAGGGCAGCCTCATAGACTTGCAGGCCAGTATGGCCAGAAATCCACACCAGAGACAATCTATTGAGTCTTCGTATCGAGTAGAGTCGTTTTTGGCAATTTGCTACCAATTTAGACGTAGGAGCCAAGAGCTTCCAAAGAGAACTTAGCGCTTGTGATTTATTTAGGTGTTCAGTATTCACCTTGTTTTAAATCACAACTCTCATAACTTCTTTTTTTTTCCAATGTGTAAAAAAGTATCATATACTTTTATATTGAAAAATTATTTTCTCCATTAGAAAAAAATTGTGTTTTACTTAAAGAAGTTAAAAACGTCTTGCTTGTTTCTTATGCATTTATATTTGTCCAATTACTTTTCCAATTACGAACATTAAATGAAAAATACAATTTACCTCACTCAATTTTTCGACTTCTGAGGGGTGTCGTTCGTTAGAAATCGACAACTGGTTAACGGAAAAACAAATGTTAAGATTCAAACTATGTGAATAATGGAAAACTACGTTATAGTGGCTTGGGTGAACTTCCGAATAACAAGGAAACACTCTTTTCATTTTAGTGCAACTAGAGATTTTGTACAAAGCTGATTTCAATTCCTTTGTGAGTAGTAGTGTTTTCGTCATAACTCCAACTGAACCTAGAAGGCGTTCTTATTGACCATATTCGATAAGGATCCTGTCGTGGTCAGGTTTTATATTTTTTATTTCATCAATGAAATGGTCCAAATGTATGTAATACGTGGGCTGTTTAAAGAATAAGGCAAATGTTCAAATTTCGCGTGCTACGCGTACATGCAATTATCGATTTAAAAAAAATATGTTGGTACACTCGACTCGAACATATGTTCACAGTTTCAGCTGTTTAACACATTCGGTTTGTTGCTGAGAGATATGAAAGTTAGAAATGTTTTGCATGTCTGGCGATTTTTTGCTATCGAAAAAATTGGATAAAAAATTTGCATAAAATTTTGTGTGAAAATAAAATTAACTGAATAAAAACACTTTAAATTTAGACAGTGGCATACGGTGAATGTACTCTGAGTCAGAAAATGTTGACTCAAGCTATGCATTTTTTTCGGAAATTTCGGGTATGAAGCATGTGGCAGCGAAGTTCGTTCCAAAATTGCAGAATTTTGAACAAAAAGCCGTCGCATGAGCATCGCTCAAGAATTGTTGAATGACGTCAATAGCGATCCTGATTTGATTGAAAGGGTCATAACTGATGACGATAACTGATGACTTCGAAACCAATGGAAGAGCCCAGAAGAGCGAAAAACCAAAAATAGCAAGCCAACTTCGAACAAATATCACGATTTTGCTCACCGTACTTGCCACACGGTTGTACGGTCAATATGGAGTATTATCTTGAAGTTAAGCACCGCTTGCGCAATATGAAGAAAACGTCCGGTATTGTGGAAAAACAAATCATGGCTGCTGCATCATGATAATGCACTTTCTCACTCGCCATTGCTTGTTCCTAATTTTTAACCAAAAACAACACCATAATCATGCCTCAGCAGATTTGCCCCCCTGCGACGTTTTTCTGTTCACAAGATTGAAGCGAACCACGAAAGGACGGCGTTTTGCGACGATTGAGGAAATAACAACCGAATCTCTGAAAGAGCTAAAGGATATACCAAAAAGTGTTTATCAGAACTATTCTGAGATTGGAAGAATCGCTGGCATAAGTGTATTATATCTGAGGAGGGTTCAGGATAGTGTATCTGAATTATTTTGGCTCATGAAATTGACAGTTATGACAGGAATCGTGATTACCAGCAATGAAATAAAATCCCGACCATCACTTACTCCTCCTTATTGAATATGGTAAATTGTTTCCCTTTGAAATAATTGACGGGACAGCAATTTTTCAAAATTGAGATACATATTTAATCATTTTATTCCTTCATTATTCTTGGCATACGAAGCTCCACAGATTCTCCAAGTACTCATCACAATGTTTATTTTAATAAATAACAATTTATTACTTCGTGTTGATGGTATTGTTTCTCGTTCTGAATTTGACGAAGTAAAAAAGTTTTTTCATATACCGAAAACGAATGAATGGTTCTCGCACCCAGTTTTACAGTTGCCGACAATACGTTTCAGGTTCAACTCAT
>WOGJ01074032.1:0-10863 GCA_015342185.1 Leptinotarsa juncta | reverse complement strand
GGGGATTTCAAATCATTTTACATATTAGACAATGGAAGTCCAAACTAGTGAAATTCATCATGAAACATTGTCAATCACCTTCAAACAAATAACGATTCATCGATATATTTAATTTGTTTTTGTTTCTATTTGAGCAATTTTTTTAGTATCCTCTGTGATGATGTATACAGTAACTTGTAAACTCACTTGAAAATTTAAGTTCATAGCCGTAAACTTCTTATTTGGGTCTACGGTTTTTCTTAAAAATATCTTGGCTCTTCAGTTTGCTTCAGATACTTTTTCCAAAATTAATGTAAATTTTGGATTTGCATATGATAAACAAGCAATAATTACCATAAGTAAAAAATTATAATTACATATTGCTCCTCCATTAATTTTAGAGGTTACCTTCCTCCACTTTTTTGGAAAAAGCGTGGTAGTTTTTTTCATGTATGCTTTACATGTTGTGTATGTCTTGAAAACCTCGTCTCGAGAATTGTTCTTTTAAAAGCAAATTCCTGGAAATGATATCAAAGAGATTAGATAACTTATTTATGCTCTCATCAGTTATCAGCATATTACTTTTATATTTTAGTCGAGCAGCCATGATGTGATGTCACAAACTGGAGAGGAAAATTTTGTGTTCCCAGGATCATCAGATTATTTTTCGTCATCAGTATTTGGCAGTTCAGTTGTTTTGTGAAACAAAAGCAAATTTACCGCTGATCTCAAGCAATAATCTAGTCTGGCGAAAGAATCAACGCCCTCATAAATAGACTTCTGAAATGGAAGTCCGCAAAATTCATTTTCGAACAACGATGTATTCAGTTTGTTCTTCAATGACTACGTAAAATGGGTTTTCAGTTACTGAGGAATTTTCATCTGTTCTGCTGTGGTCCCGATAATTAGTATTTTTTATTAGGAGTCTGCCTGTATGAGTACTGGCTTCTTTTTATATTACAAAAACTTTCGAGTATCCAAGCCAGTTTTGTCTTTCTGAAAAAGCATTTATTATAAGTTGAAATGATATTGTTCGAGTTGATGAATAATATCAAATATATCTCCAAAATTATTGTGGCTTGTGCAACTGTTTTAGGAATTTACCTGTAATTTTTTGAGGTAGCTTTTCCTGTCTCCGTTTGAGCCTCAAATAATTATAATTTGTTATTTTAGGGATAATACTTAATGAAAGCTTAGCCGAAAACGAAAGTTGGACTGTAGTAAAAAATTTGAACAACTCGTCTGGGAGATAGTATTAAAACGTGTCCAATGCTTTACCATGTTTAGTCCCCAAGCAATCCTAAACCAAAAATTATTTATTACTAAGTATTAGCAATGTTTTGTGTCATTTTAGTTCGTATGTATATTTATTTGAATATTTTTGTGTTTCGTATAAAGTCAGTTGTGTCTGTGGTCAGATTTAAATGATCGTAAATTATCGTTTGACTAATTTTTTGTCTGCAGATTTGACTGGCTATTTTTTTGTAAATAAGTGCTAAACATGGACCAATATTGTTGATAAAAAGTGCTCAAAAGTTTCATTACGCTCTATAAAATATATTTTGCTACGAAACCAAGAAATGCCTTTTTTTATACAAGAAGGAGATAGACGAAGTATATTTTCAAATGAAAAAATATTCCCTCCATTATTTTTTTTTGTCAAATTCAAACTATGAATAAGAATATATTTTTGAGATGGACATGCTTCTCAAATAAAGCAGTTTGTGTTATTATTGATAGGAGTTTGAATTTTGTAAGCAAGGTGTTTCAAGAAATGCGCTCATTTATTGTTATAATTATCGATTTTTTTTTGTTTTGAGTCTACGGTACTCGAAGTGTTTCGTGAAACACCCTGAGATTTATGAAAAATTTATATATATATATTTGGATTAATATATTGATACTTTATACATGAGTATACATAGCAATATTTAAGGTTACATTTTTTGTAATCCATCAATTTTATAAATAGTAGTTTTGTCAAATTTTTGTATTTATTTTATGTAATGGTAATATATAAGAAATAAATTGATTTACTATTTTCTATATGTTCTGCGACTTGTTTATTTTCTACCAGCAAGGTTTTAAAGTTGGGTTACTTCTAAGAGTTGCATCAACAAAACAACTATATAAATTTGTTGAACATAGATTTTTTTTTATTCAAGTTGGAATCAGTATTTCCATTTATTTTTCAGAAATAAACTAAAATATTTCAAATATTATCAAATCTGATAACCCTGAATATCATCTCATCAGACAATTTGTATAATTTGAAAATCATGCAAATGAAAACAATTTCCAACACTTAAGAAATATCTATCTTGTCATTGAATTCTAAATAGAAATAAAAAAATATTACACTCTTTTTGAGGATAATAATTGGTTTTTGCAATATCATCCAATATACCGGATTCTATTGATTTGTTAATTTAAATTACCACCTGATTTGAAAATATTTTTGGCTTCATTTCAGATAGATTAGATAGATAGACGACATATACTTTATTATCCAAGAAAATACAGTCTTATTGACAAAGCTTGTTAGAAAATCTGGAATATATAGTGCTTCAAACACAAATACCCAAAATAATTTGAGCAAAGCTAAGTTCACATATGTAATAGATGAAATATAAAAATGGAAAATAAAATTTAACGAAGTTTGTAGACAAAATAGTATGTGTAGTCCCTTTCAAATTTGAACTTAAGTTCACATGTCCTGGCAATGAAATAAGATATATCCCAGTATAAAATATAATTTAAAGTAAAGGTGTCAATATAAACAACAAAAAAACACCTATATTAAATCACAGCAAAGTTAAATTGTAATATTCGTCGATATTGTAATACGCTTTAGTCGCAAGGGTATCTTTAACAAGATTTCTGAACTTTTTATAGCTTTTTTTCTACCAAATTTCGTAAGGTATGTGATTATTCAGCTTTTTACTTTCTTAAATTGAAGAATACTTTGTTTGGCTCGTTTTTCGAACAGGAAGATGTATTTTATTTTCAGTTACTTGCCGGGTTATGTAATATAATAGAACAGGTTTAATTTTCAAAAATATAAAAACACAATAACACACAGTCATCAACATAACTCAGTTTGAAGAAAATGATGTCAACGAAAGGTAGTACTTCAACGAATATAAAATTATTCATACAATTAAAATTTTTCACATTTGAGTTGAGTAGCAACAAAATAAAAAAAAGCAATTCCAATGTCTTAGAATTCTTCAATATATCTTTTTACTGAAAATAAGATCCTTAATGAAATCTATATATTACAATCCATTCCAATATTATGAATTGTAATATTTTTAATTATTCAGTTAACCATAAAATTTACCAGATATTTCATATAACTCGGGAGTGAGAGGTCTTACAAATTATTTCAAAAATTAATTTCAAAATAGAAATCAATATGTAGTGATGAATAATTGTGCAAATTTTTAAACAGTTTCAACTTTTGGTGCCCCACAAGGTTCGGTTTCGGTCCCAATTTTCTGTTTGCTCTATGTTAATAATAATAAAAATCTAGGTTTGATGGATGATCAGTTTTCATTTGCAGATCATCTTGCATTGTTTTATTCAGAAAAAAATGTGAATTCACTGAAAATAAGTATAAATAATGACACAATCAAAAAAATATGAACAATATAAAACTGAATCAAACTGAAAAACATAAATATTTACTGCACTGGTCAAATCTAGGAAGCGACTTCAAAGTCTCAGCTTAGGATCTCACCTAAGATAGGCGATCGTTAGGAGACTGTATGAGAGATAGAAGTGGAATTCTCAAGTCTCTTCCTAGTTTTGACAAACTATGGGTCTAATAATTGATGAAGATTTGAATTTTGAAAGTCATATATGTAAATGAAATTGAAGAATCGATTATACCTCTGGTGGGAGCAATCAGAAGAATACATTTTTTAGATGCTCATATACAAATTCTAATTTATATGGCTCATATTCTTTCTCGAATTAGATATACAATTATAATACTGCACTAAAAGGCAAAAAAATATAATTTATCTTTTAATGAATAAAGCTATAAAGGTAATATTTGGTAAACCATGAGATACTCCCCTTTGGAATTATAAAAAATGACTAATAATATGACTTTGAATTGTTTAATTCCCTTTGAAAAAGCTAAATTCATATATAGATTGTCTAAAAATATCCTAAAAAGTACTATTCAATTATTGAAAAATTGTAAATTGCACGATTATGGTACACAAAGTTCCAATAATTTGGATCTTGATTTAATACATACTAACAAATTGTTTATAAGTTTTCAATAAGTTGCCTGAAAAAATCAAAAAATCTAAAACGGTTCATATATTTTTCCAAAAACATCAAAAAAATGTTTCAGTTCAATGATGATCATGAATGAATTTCTTCCTAGCCATTTATACTGCTGTCTTGTGAGACACCTACTAACAGTGAATCTTCTTCAGAGCAATATTTTATTCTGTGACATTCTTTGATCACTTTTTGTTTGCTGTATGAAATAAACGACTTTTCAACAAGTGAACACTCGGGAGAATAAAGCAAATTTATTAAAATCATTGATATGTTGAAATGTATCAATTATATTTCAATTTTGTTTGACTAAATTTTTATCTTTCAATTTTTGATTATGTTATCATGTTCGATGACAAGTCTGACAATTTTTATTTATGAAATACTGGAGTGAGAAAGTTTTTTATTAAATCAACTCTAGTGGAGTAGATTTTACCTTTTGATTGTATGTAACATAATACAAAAAAGGATGAGTTGGATTGCAGAAAATAGCAGAACTGCCTACACTTTGATATCAGTATTATAAATTTACCATTGATATTAGTGATACTTACATTCTGTGATGAAAAAATTGAACATGGTTAAAGCAACTGTATGTCCACTAAACATGTAATCCCCACAAGTGCGAACGCCTTGAATGGACATGCCAGCTCCTCTCCATATTACATAAGCCTGCGAAAACTTTTTTGCCAAATCAGCAAAAGCTGAGTTTCCTTGCGTGGGGTAATTTCTAGGGTGGCACTGAAGGTGAGTGCCAGGAACACTTAGTGATGTAATGAGCATTGTAACACATCGTAAGAGAAAGACAGTACCAGAGAGAGCAAAGAATCGTCTGAGTAGAATAAATCTGAAAAACATTCAATTCGATTATACAAATAATGATAGTTACGTAACAAAGTATTTTCAGATGTTCACCTGTGTTTATGGAAGAGAAGTACTATTAGCCACATTGTAAACATTAAAGTACCAGTGACTTCACACATATCAAAAGCCCATGCTATGTGTGGTACATTGTCTAAAAAAATATCAGGCAGAGGGGGATACTTTTTCATATCTGGCACTCTATCGTGTACAATGACCATAACAAAAGCTGTTATCCACGTAACTCCTACAACATATAATAAACTAAGAAATGCTTTCCTCTTTTCTGCAGGATATCGTGGTCTGCCGTCTTCCGAAATAGGAGGCGAAATTCTTTCCGATTCACAGATTTCACTCTCCACTTTACTGTATTGGGCATGCGAGGTGTATAAATTTGCACTTTGAATGTCTATGATTCCAAGTTCTGCAAGAGTATTTTGATTTTCCCTTTGTAATATTTTGCATAGTATATAAAGACATTTTCTATCTTTCAAATTTAGTTTGCAGATAGGTTCTGTTGTGAAATCACTCTCGTTTAAAACAAGCAAACATTTACCATCCAATCTATTATCATCACAAAGAATTTTTATCGAGTTTTCATCAAAACCTTCTTTTCTTAAACACACTTTTGTGTCTTCTGTCGTCCAGCTCATTACCAACGATGTTTCAGGAGCCATACTTGAACAATGCAGTTTTGTTTCGGCTTAGGGCGAAAGTTCACTGATTACACATATTAGTCACAAATTATCAAAGAATCAAGACTTTCCACATAGTTCATGTAAACAATCATCAGATACAAAGTGAGGTTTCATGTATTAACTGTTAACCTATCATTTTTCTTCTTCTTTTTGTTTTGTTTAAATATTCCTTTGTGGCAACCGCGTAGTGGAAGTCAAATCGCGAAGTGCGATAGATAACAACAAAGTTTATATCACGGCCAGAGTCATGTTCGAAGAAAACAAATTCCGATCTGGCAGGCCGTGGTTGAATGGAACTTGAATACCATCATACTGAGTGTCATCATCTTAATAAGATGATGACACTCAGTTGGAACTTGTTCAGTAAAAGGCCCACTTCAAAGCCGCAGATATCACTTCATTTCTGTTGAAACCCAATGATAACACGATGCAAGGAATCAAATCATCTATAGGAACAATTCGTTCAGGAGTCTTCTTCAACAACATTGAAGACCACGCGTTATCAAAGCAATTGACTATCGCTCTCCTCAGGTTGAGTGGACTGGAGTCAGAAACTAAGAGGTTCACCATAGACTGCCAGGATGGTGTCCCCGACATATAGTCTACCATCGCGTGATGGGTTATGAGGTAGAAAATATACAGCATAAGCGGTTTCATCCAACTGACGTGACATAATGTGACCCTACTGAGTATTAATATATTTTACCACCCTTGTCACTCCTAACTTTATTAATGGGACACGGGTATTGCTTTTTGCTACGAGTGGTGCCAAACTGAAACTACTCATTTCCCAGCCTCAGACAGATTCAAGCTGAAAAGTCTGATGTAGTCCTCATCGACCTTCAATGTAAAAACATATTCGTCATGGAGTTTTTCGCTCTAGGTGAAGCGAATATCTGAGAAAGAAGGAAAGATAGATGAAGTATGAGAATGACGCCTTCTACTACTCAAAACAAAATGACAAAAATTTCAGCCAGACAAATGCAGAAGGATGCGCTTCTTGGCTCACTGCGTCTTTTCAGGACACACAATTCTCATACCCTTTTCAGGTACAAAGACAATAATAAATTATCTTCATTTATAATTGGCGCAGTTTAGCGTCCACTACTTTTCCACTCAAATACAGCAAAAAAAATTATTTGTTCAAAAATTGATTTTGGTATACCATATATTCGTGAATTTACTTTTTGAAATGAAACTAATCTTGAGCTCATTGGTCGTATTCTTAAAAAAAATGAGCTTCATCTAAAATCGGTAACACTGAACTCTTCTATCAATAAACGTTGAACGCACCACTCTTTCTATAAATAGTAATATAAACAATTCTCATCACCAATTTACCCTACTTCAATAACCAGTATTGTTGATGACACAATACACAATCTTTTATTTGAAGTTTTCTTGATTTGTGTTAAATTGTTGTCATCTATAATTTTCATAAGAGTAAAAGTTAGTGAATAGAAAGTTCACAAAGTCCGTTAAGAGTATTTATTGAGCCTTATGAGATACATTTTTTTCGAGTAAAAAAACGAAGATTATTGGCTTAGACTGAGCAATATAAGTTATTCAAAAAGTCTCAAGCAATAATGGCGGAAAGTACGAAATATTCACACAACAACAAATATCAAGCGGTGAATTGGCTTAGAGGTAGTGCGCTTGACTCATGATTGAAAGGTCGTGAGTACGATTCCAATCTCGACCAGATATTATTCTCAAGAGAGTTCATCGGACTGCGAATAGTCATGCTGCTTCCTTGTGGCTCGGAGAGTTATTAACATCGACTGTCCAGAACACGTGGTATATTTACCCCCCCGCACAAAAAACAAAAATAATGTAACAATTTGAAAACGAATGGTAAACAAACAAAACAAAACGAACAATTTCCTTTGATGAAATTGTAGATGATTTTCATCATGACCGTGGTTTGCAAACTACTCTTTGATGATAGGAGACACACAACAACAATAATATGAATGCGAAAAGTACATTGCTCGTCGCCCATTTTACATGTTTTCCGAAATGGAAAGAGGGATGACGCCGTATGTATTCATACCTAAATAAGATCAGAAAACATACAATTTTTGAATTGTATCGAATTAAAAGTACATAGACAAAAATACGAAATAAAACAAATAATATTAAAAATGTTTCCGTGATTATCATCTTTTCGCACCTAGAGCATTCACTATTTATTATATACGAGATATCATTTCGGATTTGTCATAATGCTCATTAGATGCTCGATGAGAAGAGTTTTTACCTATTTTTTGTATTGTGACTCCTAACCTAATACTAAAAAATCTCAAAAGCACTATCGAAAAAACATAATCCTTCAGTGAGAATGAAAACAACACTGAAAATTATGAAAGTCTTAATAGAAGAAAGAAGTTGTATAATTCAATAATTCAAACTTTGGCAAGACCAAATCAGACGAACCGTTGTCAAAACTGAAGAATAGGAAATTATTGTATGTGTCTGAAGATCATGAATAATTACTCACGAGTCAATTCTAAAAAAATCCAAATGAGAAGAAGAAATTTACATTTAACGTCAAAACATAGACATTGATATGTATATTAATTTCTATGCGTCAAAAGAAGTTCTTTTAATTGAGTATTGATATCAACAATAAATAAAATAGGATTATTGGTCGTCCTTCAACTCTTCATATTAAATATTTAAAAATGTCTCGGTCCACAACAAGATTTGATACTAAGAAAGTGGTGTGTAAATTGGCTATAGTGGTTTCCTAAATTTTCAGGACTGCCTGATTCTTGTTTGATTTTTTGCAGAACTCTGAGCTTGTGACACTGACCTACGGAGCGTTGGTGGCTCAAATGATCAAGGATCTAGATAATACTGATGATGTCAGTAAACAACTTGAAAGACTAGGATATAATATGGGCATCAGACTCATAGAAGACTTTTTAGCAAAAACTGGATCTGGTAGATGCTTAGACTTGAAAGAAACTGCAGATAAAATCCAGACAGCTTTTAAAATGTACTTAGGAGTACAGCCAAATGTAACCAATTGGAGTTCGTCTGGAGATGAGTTTTCCTTCATGTTAGATTCCAATCCTCTAACCGAATTAGTTGAACTACCTGATGATCTCAAGGGGCTGAAATATTGTAATATCATTTGTGGGGCCATAAGAGGGGCATTAGAAATGGTCCAGCTCGATGTTCAAAGTTGGATAGTGCAAGTAGGTGGATTGTTCTCATATTGAGTTCTGCTGTGCTTTAGTTAAGGTTGTAGTCTAATTCATCAGAAGAACTATCAGTAGATATTTTTCTAAGCTATTTGTCCAGTAAAAACCATTATTTCTTACAATTTCAAAAATATAAAAAAATTATTTTAGTTTGACAAATTTTATTACATTTTAAGGATCAACTAAAAGGGGATCAAAGCACAGAAGTTCGAGTAAAATTTATTAGAAGACTAGAAGATGCAATGCCAGCTGGAGAAGACTAATTTTGTAACATCAATGAAGTATTTATTGCATGAGACATATTTATATCTGAAATATGAATATTGTGATATTCCATTTTTGTTTCACCTATTTTTATTCAGCTGTTTATAAGCCTACAAATTATTGAAATATATACATGTTTTGGTGTAACTGTGGTTCTTTTTTGATTCTAATATTCCATTATAAATAATCCTTTATTCAGAATGAAAAAAATTATTTGCATATTTTAATAAATTAATGGATGTAGCCGTTACTACGTGATAGGAAATCATAATGAAGAAAAGAGAATAGAAACTCTGTTTTTTATCACTTTTATCTGTAACTAATGTTACTGCAGTTTCATCCAATAAAGACATTTTGAAAATTATATAATAAATTTTAAGGTAGTTATAACGTTGGTTATAAATAAAAGTGGTAACAAACATAGAAAGTTTCTATTCCCTTTTATTCATTGCATATTTTCCTATTCATGCTTTGTAGCCTACTTCTGTTTATTTTGATATTCTGTAGATTTGATTTCAATTTATTTTCCTCATTATGATTTCATCATTAGCTGCATTTAAGTATTATGTTGGTGATCCTAGATTGATAATGTTTTACTTGGTTAAGAAAAGAGAATTGAAACAATTCTATTTTCTTCATTATGATTTCCTACCATGGCTACATCCATCAATTTATTTTACTTGGTTCTTGGAGTGTTCATCTATAGAGGATTGATACTGTACCATTTGTAGATTTGAACAAGTGATTGTTTATTGGTACAACTTGGTTCAAGTAATATGATGAAAAATAAATGTAATATTATTTTTCAAATGAATGTATTTAACGATTGTCAATGAAATTCCACACTGTCAGTGACTTGAGAACTGTTAAATTGCTTCCTTTTGCTAAATCATAGATTTCATCAACTTCAATCAATATTTTGGACTTCCCATTTATTAAGCGTTTTTATGTATGAAAGCTATTGTACAGCAAAACAGGTGTTGCGGTTTTGTAAGAAGACATATTTTTTATTCAAATATTTTTGTTTGGTTTTCGATATTTTCAAATAACCTCAGTTACTTGTTATGTAAGTTCTACATTTGACATAATCCTGAATATAAGAAAGAGTTGTTTTATGTTCCTTTCCATAAGTTGAAAACTATTGTGTCATACGTTTTATTTATTTACTTATTTATTTACGGGCTTGTTATTATACAATAAACATTAATAGTATGAGTGAAAAATAAACAATTTAACAATAACATAGAATACCATTTTTGGGAAAGAAAGTTTTTGGCTTAATTTCTACTACACCATCTTGATACAAAAAAAGATGTGGGAATCTTTCAAAGAAAGGAAGGAAGTAATCAATTTGATAATAAGTAATTCTATATATGGATGTGTAGATCATGCAAAGAAGTAACTTTCAGACATAAACTGGAAGAAAGTCCTCCTGAAACAGCTACTTTCATATAAAGATTGAATTACATGAAAGCAAAAAAATCTTTCAAAACAAATACTTTTATATGAACACTGAATTATACACTTTTTTTGTATCAAGATGGAGTGGTAGA
>WOGJ01073985.1:0-10572 GCA_015342185.1 Leptinotarsa juncta | reverse complement strand
TCAGGGTTTCAAATCATTTTATATTAGATTAGACAATGGAAGTCCGAACTGATGAAATACACCACAAAACATTGTCAACCACCTTCAAACAAAAATGCTACTTTGTTGTTGTTGAATGACCTTTTAAAGTAGTTTTTTGTCGAGTTCGGTTTCATTATTGTATTATGCTCAGTCAAAATGTATTTGTAGTCTGTTAAGTGGGTTTCAAATATATTCACAGTATTATGCTCGATATCCGTGTTAGTAAACATATTGTCTAAGAAGTTTGTTTCATTTTTTGTTACTCTGGTAGGCTGATTGTCTAGTTGTACTAGCTGATAAGAAGTAGGTCGAGTAAAGAATCTCTTTCACTTATTTTACAATTGAAGTACTCATTAAGTAATCCGTCAAGTTTGATTTAAAATTACCTTTTGGTGTTCATACTATATACTTCAGTTGATTGTCTTATTTCATGGGTGCTAATTACTACATTGGTTGGTTTGAGGTCACAGCTGTGGAAAAATTTCATTTTTGAGTACTGATATTCTTTTGTCTTTGTTTATTGAAATCAAAGGGTTTATACCTTACACCTCTAGGCCAAAAATTTGGATAATAGAACTCATTTTTATATCTCCTTAATGACCAATGCATTCAATTCAAAGGCAATTCCTGAAGTAAAACTTTTCAATCGTTGATAGCAGAGAATTATAGTTGGATTCACATTGCCATTGTTCAGACAAGCATAAAATACTGATGTTTTTGTTATTAAGACAATCATGTCCTCTGACTGTAAGGAAGGTGCCATTGTAGGGAATAAGTTTCTTTTTTTTTACATTATCACAAACAACCTCAGGAAACATTTGCGCAGATATCCACTGATCTCCTCGGGAGTAGTATCTGGATGATGTTATATAAAGAAGAAATTAAGTAGAATTTAGTCAGTATGAAAAGGCTTGAGAAAGCTACTGTATAGCGTTGCAGTTGTATGACATTAGCGATTAAATAAACTATATCTTTTTTATAGATTGAAATGTACATAAACGGGAGCTTATATTTCACATGGACCAAAAAATTTGGATTTTGTATATATCCATGCTACACAAAATACTTTCATGTATGATAATTTGAGATTGATTCACATTTAAGTCATTTGCAAAATTTTGAAAATTGGGGATTAAAGTTTGTGCATTCCGAATAAAACCATAATTTTAACAAAAATAGTTTTATGAGTTTTTTTTAGTGGATTCCTTTACATAAAGTTCAAATAGAAAAAGGAATAGAGACTGTTGATCCTCACTCTCCACTTACTTGAATTTCCAATTAGCAGTACTCACAAAGAATATTATTATCTGACTTCATTACATGAATAAATAGTTTACTGGAACATTTCTTGTTATACTGACAATAGTTTCATGAACATTAACTATTTTTGAGGTTTCTTTACTTACTTGGAGGATTACGCATCATATCATAAGTACTTGGATGCATAGGGTTTCCAATTTTGGGATTATAACTAGCCATTGGAATTTGTCCCATTCTAACATCGGGTTTGATAGTTGCTTCTTGCTTGAGTTTACTTTCTTGCTTGAATTTATTTTCTCTGGTTTCCATGAGAGCTGCTGCTGCAGCCAAATCTTTTCCTCCACCTAAAAATTCACAATTATAACATGTGGCCTTCCAGAAAATAGGTATCGTCTCACTAACCTGGTACTTCAATTTTATCAGGATCTTCATCTTCACCAAAGTCACTATCGGACAGATTATCATCTTCCTCCATCATCTTTTTAGACTAGGAACAACAAATAGTAAAGTGAAACTTACTTCTGTAATATAAACATCAAAACATTAACTACCAAGCCAAATAAAATTAATAAAGCTCTAATCTACTTTTTCTATTTTTCTTTACTGAAGACACACGAAAGTGACTATTCAGAAATGTTGGGAAAAAAGTGGTTCAATAACAACTTCAAGTGTAGAGCCATGAAAGTGAAGGAGTATGTATAAGACAAGCTGAATTTTTATAATTATGCAAATATGGCGAGAACCAACGCCCTAAAGCTGTAGAACAAAATTATAAACCTCGATCTCAGCCAGAAACAACCATGTCAATCCTCAAGTAAGTATTCCAATCATAAACCAAGTAGTTTTTTTTTGTATTTCTTGGTTATGAATTTTTAACATTGCTGCACCCGAAAAAAAAAGAAGAAAAAAGGCGAAAAAAGTCTCAAATCAATATTTCCGTCCCATAATCAACCATCTACAGTATTTAATAGTACCAAATAGGGCTATTCGAGCACAAAAATGCATAAATAAACAAATCAGGCAGGAAAGGACAATAAGAAAAATGACATTACCGTTTTTTAATCATTCGCAGTCATGCAAAAGATTTATAAAGCAACTATTTGAAATTGAAATACGATATATATGTACTGAAACTATCCACTGACACTAGTATCCACTTACAACTTTTTTAGAACGCGGCATTTTATTTTAAATGAATAACAAGCTAAGCACTAACACGCCATTCAACCTTACTGTGCAAAATCTGAATCACAAATCACAATCACAAAACGTCTATTCTACGCTCTACGCTCACAGAAGGTTGTTTTGTAGTCTAGGCTACGCTACCAACATTGATTTCTGGTGACAAAAGAATGGCAAAGACACTGAAAATCTAGGGAGTTTTTAATTACTCCTAGTTGACAACCTCGCCAACAGAGGCCGCACAGAAAAATTCTGGTTTTTCAAATTTCTTCATGTTGGTCACGTCAATACTTTGATTTCAGCTAATTTTTAGCGTGAAACCTGTTTCAAATATTTTTCCCCATACTTTGTTTTCAGATTTAAGCAAATAAATTGAATTACAACTCAGATCTTATTTAAAAATATTCAAAAGACTACATATTATCGATTATGAAAATGTATAAATTTATATAAAATAGATGAATTGCAGTATACAGCAAATTTAGAGACCCTGGAAATAGCAGAGGAACCAATACATCAACCTAATCGGTTTGATAGAATCGATCCTTTTGATGTTTTGAGTGAGCATCAGTTTTTGCAAACCTGACCAGAAGGGCTGTTGTGAGCTTGCCGTAAGTGAAAGAAATGACGTCATGAATGACGTTTTTGAAGCGATCACAAGACCGCGATCATGTGGAACGGTTATAGAAGCATTTTGATCGTTATGACCGATTAGTAAAACGCATGCCATATGTGATCACTGAGTTGATACGGAGCGGAATATATTTAACAAACGCTAGATTCTATCTGAATGACAAGTTGATATTTGTGGAATTACTTGTTACTACAAAACCCCTAATAAAGTCGTTTTCCTACAACGACACTCTCATTTATTTTTTCCAAAGCAAACATTTTTCAAAACTATTTAAGAATGACTAGTGTTAAAAAAGGTACCATTATGTCAATGAGAGTGTGTCACGAAGTATTTTCTGAAGATAGAATGTGTTGTCAAGAGTGAAAAATTTCACCAAGAAGTTAATTTTCCAAAAAAATACTTAATACTCAACCCGTTTTTCTAAAATATGGAAAATGACAAATGAAAAATAAGTCTTATCCAAGAGTTGATTTCAGAGCTAACCGATTTTTTTCTTGCTCTCGTAAAAACCGAACACAGAGCAGATATAACTGAGACAACAGATCTGCATTATCGAACGCAAGCATAGATCGAGAGCACAGATTTATATTAAACGAACATGCCTTTAAGATACTTTGCCAATAATTCGTTAGCGATATGGCAACACGGAAGCAGTGATGGGGGGTTTCCCCCCTAAATTTAGGGGATATAATTTGAAAACGGAGATCTTTTTGGGGGGAAAATTTTTTAGGGAGAAAATGAATAACTGATATCGACACAAATGAAGAACAGCAAGCTGATGAGTTTTCGAAATTATTCATGCTCATATATGTGTATTCACTTGATGTATTTATTCTTTTATTTATCAGTTGATGTTGTGTATTGACGTACTCACATAAAGACAATAAAAAAGTTATCTTGTTTTAAAAATCTTATGTAACATTTTTCAAATAACCTTTTTATTTGACACTTCGTTATAATAAGAATATGGTAAATTAATCCATTAACTTATTAACTGTTGAATATTATAGCAACTTTGTATATTTAATTAGATTTTTCATTTACTAAAAAAATTTGGGGCATCTTGGTTTGAATTTAGGGGGTTTTTAAAAAGGCTTAGGGGAAAAGATTTAGAGCAGTTGGCATCACTGCACGGGAGGTCTTGTTAAGTGGCAGGTGGCAACTGGCAAGAAAAGAAATATATTTGAATATTCAGTAATCAGTTTTTTAAATATTTTTTCAGTATAAAAAATTTTTAGTTACTTTTGTTTTAATTCATTTCGTTATATTTTAATTTCACAATTAATACTTCAGTTGGACATTGAGAGTCCAACTTTTGCCTCAAGAATCACCATGTGGCCAGAAACAGAGAAAGCACAAGTTGAGAATAGACATGAAATTGTTCTTAGTGGACAAGATATAAGTGCTAGAATTGCAAAAGATGGAATAGATGCATCAATCTTTCAACTTGTTGCCTTGAATTATTTGAATATTAGTGAAACAAATTTATTCCATGTTCCAGATGAAATAGAGAATCTGATCAATTTACAGAGTTTAGTATTGCATTCTAATGGGCTGAAAACAATAAATGAAAACATCACAAAATTAAGTAAACTTAAGATGTTGGATTTGTCAAGAAATGCCATCCAAAGTATTCCAGAAGGATTTGCTGATTTGCCTCTAGTGTCACTTAATTTGAGCTTTAATGAACTTGAATCATTCCCCTCATTCATGAAAAATAACAAATTAACTATTTTGGATTTGTCATATAATAAACTCAAGGAGTTTCCTGATATTTGTTCTGAAGAACTTATTAACTTATCGGAATTGAAATTAATAGGAAATGAAATCCAAGAAATATCCAACAAAATCTACCTATTATCTTCACTCAAAGTATTTGATATCAGTTCCAATAAAGTAAAAATAATTCCTGGAGAACTGGGGGATTGTCGCAAACTAAAAGGTAAGAAAATACATGGATAATATTTGAAAATATATTTTATTTTAACTACACAAATTTAATTGAAATTCTTCTGGTTGTCTGGAAAATTTCAATATAATAATATGAAATTTTGTAAAACATTATGAATCATAATTGAATTTTGACCTCATTCCATTTCAAGTGTTTTTAAATATAATCACACATCCGTATGGAGTATAAAGAAACTGCTACCAGGATTTTCAATAATACCAAAAATTATGTTTTCTTGAACTTGTTCTACAGCTGGTTGATTTATTTTTATAATTCAAATCAATATACTTAAGCATCAGTGTTGAGTGTCAATTTCTATATTCTAGAAAGAGGTCACATAAAATAACTAATCATTTGTGAATAGATCGCATGGAACATACCTCCATGTGTTTGGTGATGCCACGAAAAAATTTGCTGATGAATTTTTATTAGGACCTATGCCCTATTTAATGCAATCATTCAATAAAAATAACTTAAATATCAGTTGTACCTACTGCCTGCATGGTCGATACACTGGTTCCACAAGGCCCTGTACATAAAATGATAATATTTTCTAAACACACCAATAAAACTGTTGGTAATGGATTAAAAAATGTTTGGGGTTTTTTTTCCAGTTTGTGTCTGAAAGTTACTTCTTTGCATGATCTACACATCTTTGTAGAGAGTTTATTTAGAAATTAATTGCTTTCTTGAAAAAAAATCTTTTAAAATCTGGTTTTTCCGTTAATCAGCTGTCACCTCCATACAAACGACAACTCTCAGAAGTTGAGAATCTTGTGCGGGTTAAGGATTAACGAGGTCTTACCTTTTAACGTGTGATTCCTAATTCCTAAAAAATTATATTTATTTTTTGTATAAAGATGGAGAAGTAGAAGGCCAAACATTTTCTTTCCAAAAAATTAATTTAATTTCTCCTAAAAATATACCCCTTTCAATTAAAACTTTTTCAAATATGCAATCTCGACACTACTATTTATATTGATTGCTGAACAACAACACACTTGAAAACTATATCTACCAATGGAATATCACCCCCTCATCTCACTAAAACATTAATAACATGATGAAATCACAAAAAAAGTCATGAATAAACAATGAACTATTATTTCAAACCTGAACTTTCACAAAATGTTTTGTAACATTATTTTATTCATATTTATTATAGTTAATAAGAAAATACCCCAACAATTATTTTACAAAATTAACAAGTCGAAAATAACATTTCGAAATGATAAAAGAAAAAATTATCTCCGGTATCTCAAAGGTGAAACTAGGTTCCTCCATTTCATATAAGAGGAGGTATGCCTCTTCACTCACAGACGATTTTGGTGAAATTGGTGACACATGTGAATTATTGTATTCGTGCCACTGTAGGGATGTCTGCAGTATGCTATGTAATGTCCGCTGTGAGTAGACCCACTGTGATTCGAAAGTGCATATAGATTATGACAAGGAGTCATATTTTCTGCTGCATAAATGCTCATATCTAATCCATCTAGAGGAAATTTGATGGTAACGTTCAACTTGCCTCTAAATCTTTCCATTAGAGAGAGTCTAAAACTTACGGATTGATAAAGACATTGTGCATTTTCTTCTTTTCTTTTATCTCGAACACGTCGGTTTTTCATGTCCATCCAAATTTTCCTGTCTTGTGAAAAAATAATCATTGTGTTGAACTCAATTGGCCAGTTCTTTGTATGGAGAGTGACAAATCTCAGAAAGTATTGAAGGTTACTGATGAGTGTCCACAGTATGTGCATTTCATCGTGGGTTTTAATTGACCAACAAAATTATCTACAATTTTACAGTTATTTACGCTCAAATATCTCGGCCATGACCTTATTTTTTTCTCTGTCACTCAATTTTTAGTCAATCTCTGTTAAGATCAGTTTAAGTTTCTCATTAATTCTATTAATGTCATCATGTGAACCTTCTAAAAGATAACGGAGGTATTCCTGGGCGTGTTGATGCTCATGACCCATGAATCCAGAGGCAAAACACTGAATCTCACTGTTTGGAGACTGTGATCACTACTCTATCACATGAATCTTCTAACCACAATTCTTTAATAACTTCTGCGAACGCTTTGATTAAAGCACTCTCCATACTAGAAATACTTTCATTGATATATATTTCATGTATTCATCCTTTTTTAAATATTCCAGTAACCATCTCGTATTTGATAAACATTAGATTACACTGTTCATGAAACAGGTGTTGCCAATATTTTTCAACCCATGAGGAAATAAATATTTCGAAAACCACTTCCCCGGCTAATAGCACGCTGGATATTGAATTATATTCGACGGACATTTATGCAAGATTCCTCACAGAGGCTAGTCTAGCAGATGTTTCTCGTTTATCGAGCAGCAGGACCATGCTGAAATTATGCGAGTAGATCACCTGCTGACCGCGGTTTCGAGGTATTACCTCTAATCAGTACATGAAAGATCCTACCCAGACAGCAACCCGGTAAACCCAAGGGTTTTGACTGTAGAATGTATAACTGGTCTAATTTTGTTGTAGCTCTTATTGATACTTTTGCCACTGCTGTTTTCTTCTAAGTAATCATGGGTGCGATGATTCTCCCCATCATTGGACCAGCGGGATGAGAAATTTGAAGTTGAAATGTTTGAAACTGAATTGGATAGGTTTATGATACATTTTTCAAGTTTGCGAAACAATGATAATGAACTTGTTCAAATTTCTCTGTTATCTTCTGAGAAAGTGAATCGCAGAAAATTTTGATTTGATTTGAGCCAAAATTTAATATTTGTCGAAATTCAATTCAAGTCCAATCTCATTAGAGAGGTAAATAATTTTTTGAAATTACTGGCGAACAAAATATATATTAACACCGATAGAACCATCGTCTGGGTACCAACAATTGAAATTGGTGTTGATAGATTTTGTCAGTTCATTCAAAGTGAGGCAGAAAAGAGCATGACCTAGAGGATCGCATTTTTGAACCCCTCTATGAGATAAGATAGTATTTTTTCCTCAAAAATGTTGTATTTTGATAACACTAGTTGATGAAAGGAAAAAGATGAAGAGTAATTTTATGGGTTTTCCGAAAAATGATGTTTCTGGGAATCATGTTGAAGGCGTTTTTATAATCTACTTTAACAAAAAATTGAGAAGATGGATTTGAATGCTTATTTAAGAAAAGTCGAGCAGCATGTGCAACTGCTTCACATTCCCTTGGAGTTCCAAACAGTTTGTGTTAGGTATTGGTTGAAGTTCAGTTAAGGTAAGATCATCATAGTCTGCGAAACCGTCCGTTGAAGTCAAAATACAAATTGTCCAAGTGAGATCGCCATCCGAAACTTTATTTAATACAGATTTTGATAAATATGTTTTATTTTTAGATCGGCTCTCTAATTTGTGAATGAACCATTCTGGGCAGGTGTTGGAAATGTTATTCTTGATGAGTGAAGTGAGAAACAATTTCCTTTATGTGGAGGAAGACAGTAGCATCTGTAGACAAAACAAAGCAAATACTCCCAGTGATCTAACGAATTACTCTGAATGCATTCATCAATAGCTTTACTCAAAGCTTCTGCAGCACACATTCTTGCTCCTTTGGAAATGCTCTTCAATATGTGAGAATGGAGTTTGTGTAGAGAAAGTTAATAATTGATAGTGTTGGTAGAACTTGCACTAGAATAGGACTCGGTGCACAAGTTTGAATGGAAGGAGAAAACGTTGTGGACTCAGATTTATGAATTTTTGAAGAATGTTTTAACCTTTTGTTGTTTTGACTTTTTTGCTGCAAGACTGACAAAACATATATTTTATACTTGCATTGTGTTCAGTTGTAGAAGATAGTTCATTTGTAGAGGGTTCTTTCCTTTAGTGTGGTTTCTTGATCTGCACATTGTGACTGCCTGATAAAGGATACTTTCGTCTCTGAAATTTCTTTTTTGAGAATTCCTCTCCTCAGCGTGCCTAACAGTTTCAGGTGTAGTACATTTTCATTGCTTCTTCGTTATCTATCCGATTTGCAACACATTTCTCCAATGATTTTGACAGCATCAGTGAACCTCTCACAAAAGATGTGTGCTGTATGTACTGTTTTGTAGTAGGGATTTGCATTTCTGACTATCATAAGAAAAATGGAGAAACTCGGAATCGGGAATTGGAGCAAAATCGGTTTTAAATGGAGTGCAAGAAACTTGACAAGTCACTTTGACATGTCACTTGTGAACATATCAGCTATTTGCTTGTCTGTTTCTTTCACTTTGTCACGAATAAAATGAACTATGTCTACATGTTTCAATTTTTTATGATATTCTGACTTTTTTCTCAAAGCGACATAAGTGACATAAATTTAACAGTATATCCAGGACAAACTCAAGGTGTCTAAAAGAACATGAGTAATCTAGTCGATCACAACCAGTAGTGTATCCTGCTACAATGTGTCCCTATTTTTTATAATAAGAACATTACTTTCATTTAAGACAATCTCTTGATTTATGGCCTGATTTATGAAAGTTATAGCACTTCTTGTCACCTTTCACGTTTAACTGTTTTGTAGGTTTTCCCCTACTCACTAATGCCTTAGTGTCCTCAGTTCACTTGGTCCTTCTCCAACTAAGAGTCTGGAAGTTGGCTCATCTAATGTTTGATTACTTTCTGGAATGTTCTCCCAAGCGACAACGAATATTTTGTCACAAATTTCTTTGCCTGCCTTTTGAGAAATGTACAGCGATACATTTATTATTAATCTTCAATGGAAGAAAAAACTTCTATTGAAGTAAGTGGATGCTTAGGATAGATTCCTAGTCATAAACAGTACCTGGTTCTATTCTTGTTACAATCAGCTCATGGGCCCCTTCCTCCTTTTTTTCCCATGCAGCAAGTTCATCGGGATCTTCTGGTTGCATCCTGTTACTACATCAAAAAGTCCTCGCCCTTTCAGGATTACTGCCATCTGGATTTTCCAAATCGCCCAATTTTCAACACTTAGTATGAGTTGAAGTATTAAATTTCAATGAAAAGAGAAATGAAAATTTCCATGTTTTTACCACTTTTATTTGTAACTAACGTTACTGCAGTTTCGTCCTATATGGACATTCTCAAACTTATACAATAAATGAGTTAGTTTGAGAATGTCCATATAGGACAAAACTGCAGTAACGTTAATTACAAATAAAAGTGGTAAAGAACAGAAATTTTCATTTCACTTTTCATAATGATCTCCTACCATGTAGTAACGGCTACATCCATCAATTTACTAAATTACAAGTTTGCTCCATTTTTATTTGATACTTTTTCAATTGACAACTGACAATACCCAAAATGTATGTCTAGCAAAAATAACTTTTCCATTTTAATGTATTTATCATGTACTGTCTTTTGACTGGGTCCATAACCTGTTGGAAATTGTTTATATTTTCATCATGTCCGCTTCAAAAGTAGACTTAAATAAAATTAATAATTTGATTGTACAGGAGGTTGAAATACTAGAGCAAAAGGCCTTATCATCATTGCCCATTGATGAAGTGTACATAATTAAAAATAT
>WOGJ01073582.1:0-10786 GCA_015342185.1 Leptinotarsa juncta | reverse complement strand
TGTTTTTCCGTTAATCAGCTGCCGCCCCCATACGAACGACAACTCTCAGAAGTTGAGAAACTTGTGCGAGCTAAGGACTAACGAGGTCTTACCTTTTGACGTGTGATTCCTAACACGGTTGCAGAATCATTCCAGCTTCAACCAGATAAATTCTCTCGAGAAAAATATCTGGTCGAGGCGGGAATCGTACACACGACCTTCCGATAGTGAGTCGGACGCACTACCACCGCGGCCAATTCCACACAATTAAGGAACATTCCCCATTGTAGCATTGATTCAATTAAACCTACATGTAATACCCGAGTAAGTTGTTAAAGATACTTTCAATCCTGATTTGAACAACACAGCAGATCTCACACAGGTCTGCTAACACTAAACAGTTTGTTTAGGACAATAATGTCCATAGTCAGGTAGTGCCCTTTTCAACCCTTTTGAATTTCAAATGCCTATTGTATGAATAAAATAGTACAAACCTGAAAGGAACAAAAAATTCCCAGGTGAAATGCACTTAACTGTTTGGAATAAATTATAATTATTACACTTGACGAATAATCATATTAACTGGTTCGAAATGTTGCTTGGATATCCTCCAAAATCGAATTATGTTGCTTCTCGCACACATTTTTTAATTACAAAAATAATGTGGAGGAAAAAATGAGCTTTTTTAAACAAATTCAAATCCGAGATTTTCATTGAAAATCGGACTAACAAAAATAAACAGAAAATAGGGGTTTGTAAAAAAATATATTTTCTCGACTGACGTGAATTTCTGAGAATTTTAACGATGAAAAAAGGAAAATTAGAAAAATGGAAAAAAAATTCTATTTGAGTTGACAATTTGTCCATTTGACATATAATCAACTACACTGTATATGTGTTAATTCTCAAAAATGAAAAGTTTCGCTGAAATTCCAAAAAACCCTAGAAAAGAATAAGGGCAGGTTAAAAACAGGGGTCAAAGATGGTAATTGCTCCCTCAAGATCAGAATGAACAGGAGAAATGTGAATTTCAAATAATAAATTTTTGTATAATATGAAAAGATAAGTTCCATCATAATGTTGGCTTTGATTCTTATAACACCGTCGTTCTGACCACTATATTCTGTACGAAACTCCTTATGGTTGTACCTTATGGTTCATAAATCTTAGGTTTATGATTTTTGAGAGAACAGCTTCTGCAGTCAAAGTCAGACAGTAACAGTGCAAGTTCCTCCCACCTTTTGGCGTAGACCCCGGCTCACCGTTCATCTAGTCACCACTCTAGTGGTGACGATTATTACGATTAGTCGCTTTCATCAACAAGTCTGTTGTTTACAATATTTGTTTTTTTACATATCCCCACATCGAGATGTGGGGATATGTAAATCCATCTAAGCTTGTTCCTCTTCGTCTATAATTCTGTCCCCTTTGTGTTAGACTTCTCCACAATATCTTTGTCCATCCTGCGGTAACCTGGAAGAGCTATCGGATATCCAAACCCCTAACTTTGTTGAATCTCCGCTGGATTCCTGCCAAGTAGCCGCCAACATGGATTAGATAATTTAGGAAACACTTGCTACATGAATAACATTTTACAAGTGTTGTTCATGACGAAGAATATCAAGAACGAGGTTTTAACGGTGAACGAGAATGTTTCCTACTCAAACAACTGTTCATGCAGTTTCAGTTACGAAAGGATGTATCATCTTTCCTACCAACAGATTTCCTGGAGTCTTTGAAGTCCACTAGATACTCGTTAGGACAACAAAAGGATTTCTCCGAATTTTTGGGGTTCATGTTGAATATTCTTCGTGAGCAAAAAATAGCAGAATCAATACTCCTGGCCGCTCTGGATCGAAAAATTCCATACAGTCTATCTCATCTTGTGTTTGTAAATCTTTTGCTGGAAAAATTTGCACTTGTTTACTTTCTAGTAAATATTCAAGAGGTACCAAAAACGTATGTGATTTTTCTGGAACTTCAACTAGCGTTTCCTAATATAACTGATAACCAGTCCGTGCAAAGCCTATTGTCAAATCATCTAATTAATGGAACTTTTAACGGGTGATGATCAACTGTATTGCCAAACTAACTGACTATAGCTGAGGCACCAGTCAATCAAATAATGATACTGGTGATCTTCAAATATGACTCAACCTCTGGCGGATGCATCAAACTCGTACGAAAGTTCGAAATAGATGATCACTTCAATCTAGCAGACCGCTATTATAATCTTCATGCAGTCATTGTTCACAGTGGATCTGGCGTTGAATCTGATCATTATTAAGCCTTGGTCAAAGACGAAACGGACTAATTTAAGTTTGACGATAGTCGTGTCACGAAGTGTTCTGGTGATGTTTTGAATGTATTGAAGCCTCTGGAGACACCCTGTTTTACGAAAGAGAACATTGGCAGATCAAAAACTTCAGATGATGTGGTGCTACAGGATTATCCGAGTTTTCCTGCAGCTGAAAAAGCAAATGCGCCACTGGAATCAATGAAGTTGCCCCGGAGATAATCAGTAGCTTATGATATTAAAAAGTGAAAATAGTATGATTCAAATTTGTATCACTGTAAATCTCACCATAACAAAAACATTGGTTGGTAATTTGGTATTCAATTCACCGTTTTCAATGAAACTGTGTTTTTACATAAAGACATTCAATTATTCTAACGACAGCCACTAGCTTGCGTAGGATATAGTAAGTCAAATATTGTCAAGATGATGTGTCTGAACAACAAAGAGGTTGAGAGAGAGAGAGAAAGAGAGAGAGAGAGTAAGAGGTTTCATGTGAAATTGTAAACTTTTTAAGCAAGTATTTTCAAGATATATTAACAAAAAATTTAAAAACTATCGGGTCATAAAAATCATGTTTTAGCTATGTATAAAATAATTCGTTAACTGATGAAAGTTTATATGGAACGCTTTAGCGTCCACCAAACTCAAACATAATGGCCGAGAGAATTCCACGGATAACTGATTGTATAATTCGGTCCCTGTTCAGGCAAGTTCAGTATCGAGCACGTATCAACCTGCCACTAGGTAATCAATCAGAAAAAAAGGAATTGTCTTGCTGGTATAATCTAGTCACTTGGACGAATTTCTTACTTCATATTACTTACAATAATGCTATGGACGGACACCTTGACGTTTACTAACCTGAAACAAAAAGAACCAATCAGTATCTCAAGAACTCATAATAAAAAAATAATGATATCGCACATATGTGGTCTGTTGCAAAGCCAAGGTTTGACATCGGCCGCTATCTATCTCTATGAAACTTTTACTCCAAGCAAGCAGCAACTAGAGGCTACCCAGGCCCAAAAGCATTGCATACATTACTGTTTGATCACTTGGGATCTAGTGTATCATTGATTTTTGTAACCAGCAATGTCAGAGATCATATGTTTTGAAAGTTAGGTTGATATCGATAAGAAATTGAATAGTTTTTCTGTTGTTTCCCATATCTGTTATATGGATATGAAAGATATTCAAAAGTACTTCTTAACCAAATGTATTAGTTTATAGTGAAAGTGTCGGTGAAGTTCTTCAAAAATGAAAATTAATTGAAATATAAGGTGGTGAATAATTTGGTATTCATTCTGACATTTAAAGGAAAATTCAAAGTTCAATAAAAATGCCGTTACGTTATTGAATGTAAATCAAATTACACCTCCGAGAACATGTATGTCACAGTTTTCTATTTCTCAAAAGAAATATGTATCCGCAATACCTAGAAAAGATTGGACTCCAGCTTCTAGTTTGCCCACAAATTTTGTTGAGGGCTCCGAAGTTAGTACCTTCAATATTCACAAATTTGCTACTTCAACAATCATTATGAACTATTTGTCTTTAAAATATTAGCATCACTCCAAATAATACTGTTGATAATGATTATTACCTTATATTTCTTCATCACTAATACAATGAGAAGGAATTGTTCTTCTGATCGTTGACATTCAAATTACTTCTAGAATAATGTTGCCAAAACCATTTAAGCTTTTATGACTTCTTCAGCTTCTGGAAACTATCATGAAATTAGAAAATTGGTGTCTGTCAACGATATTGTAGTCATTCAACAAATTTTTACTTCAGTTTTTTCATGAGTATAACATTTTCACTATTTGAAGTCAAACAAACTGGTGAATAAAGGAACGTAGTTTGATTGCACAAATTTTTTCCATTACTGAAAAGGATTCACGGATCATTTACACTTTTAATAATTGATTATTTCTTAGTATGTGATTGATGACTTGTTTACTTTATGGTAATTCATGATCACTTAAATGAAATGAATAAAAACACTTTTGTCTAAATACCACTGGTAGATTTTATTCATACGACCGGTTTCGAGTTTGACCACACTATCAAGTATAAAACAAATCTGAATTTTTAAATATGGGTTTTATCATAATTTTCAGGTACGCTACAAGGACAGGTATTTGAGAGACAGTTATTTGTGTGAACCAGGATGCCAACTTAAAATTCCACCCTCAAAATTCTAAGGGTTGTTAAACTCATAAATTCAAGAGAAGAGTTTCTCGTTCAGGGATATATGCTTCTGATTTTTAATTGATTCGGTAATTTCCATGGCCTCCAACAAATTAATTTTTTCCCTTTATTACATATGTGTAGGATGTTGAGGTTATCATCATTTATCTTGTGGCTTGATTCTTGAAGATGTTCGTACATTGCAGATTTTTTGTCCAAACAGACGTGTTCACGCAGTCTTATATCAAAATTTCTACCGGTTTGGCCTGTATGTGTGGTGAATGCTCTGCCGTATATACAGGCCAAAACGGTAGAAATTTTGACACGAGAAATTCAATTTATGTATGTTTCCTCTCTTGAATTTATGAGTTTAACAACCCCTAGAATTTTCAGAGTGGAATTTTCAGTTGGTATACTGGTTCACCCAACTACCTGTCACTCAAATACCTGTCCTTGCAGTATACCTGCAAATTCTAATGAAACCAATATTTCAAAATTCAGATTTCAGTTTCATACTTGATAATGGAGTGAAACCCGATACCGGCCCTATAAATAATATCTACCAGTGGTGTTTAGACAAAAGTGTTTCATTTAAATTATTTCTTAGCCCAATTGTTTAGCGAAAACGTTTCTTGTTCTTTTCTCTACGAATCTGACTTCTTGTGATTTTGTCGAAAAAATTTAAATACATTGAAAAATACACGCCTTTGCTAACTTTTCATGTAACAATGTAGGACCCCCGATTCCCCCACCACAGCTAGTTACCGGCTGTGATATTTGTGGATTGATTTTTCTGTGAACTCATAAATATTGCATTCGTATGATAACTCATTACCTTATTGTTGTTGAAAACAGACAACTTCAAACGTTACTTTTCCTAAACGACCTGATACGATTGATGATAACTATGGCAGATCAAAATAGCTATCCCGTATAGGACCATAAATGCAATACTTTTGGGATTTTACATGATTTTTAACATGTTTTTTTTTTGAGAAGATAGCAATAGAGCTGTCAAGTAAGCAATACATTCATAATATATATCAATTGACGATCTTGCACATCTCGATCTTTCTTTCCGTTTGAAATTCATGAGATTGCACTCGCCGCCTTCAGATGAATAATGTAATTGAACTGAAGACTCTCCTCAAAATATGTCGTCCTTGATTGACGTGCTTTGCAATTATTCTGAGTACATAAAAAGTTAACATATATAGTTAATATATACCGAAACACCGAATTCATTGCCAATTAAATTTATATTCGTCTTAGACGAATTGTTTTATTTATCTTGACTTCTACAAAAGGAAAAGTGTTATTGAACCTGCAATTAAACGTTCATGTAAAACAACCGACCGATAAAAAATCTCAACATTCAATTTATTGAGCTTAGCAGTTGAAACATTGGATAATATTATTCAAAGATATTAAAGGATCATCAATTTGTGCGAATGATTGACTTGCAGGATATTCAGCATTGAAATGTTAATTGAAATTACGTAGTTACGAGAGATCAAGTTTTTTGTGGTCATTAAATCACGAAACTGGTATAAATACATCATTATTTCTTTGCCATTCCAAGATATCTAAATATTTACTTTGCATAACGATAAGCGATTACATATTAATTTCAATTCCGAAGTACATCCGTTCTTTTAGTCGTGAGAGAGGGACGGATACTAAAAGAAGTTGCGTTTTCAAACAAAAATAGTTTATAGATAATTAGGGGAAACAAAATAAAGAGAACTTGAGAACACCGAACAGATGTGAGTACCGATTTGAAGAATTTTCATTTCTCAAACACATGGGGAAAATCTATAATCTGAAGTTATGGTGCAAAATAATTCACAGGTGTGAAGTTAGCAGCTCTTTTTACTCAAATGGTATGCGGCGTATCAGGCAAATATATTCCTGTTTATAATCTTTTTTCTGGTAGAAAATGATATTTCAATCATATATGAAAGTTTTTGACAGTTTTATTTCGAAAAGTGCAAAATAAGGGAGTTACAGGGGGGGTGACTAGCAGATGGACATTAGCTTTTGTATTGCAAATCAAAGTATAACAAAATGGTTAGTTTCTCCTCAGTAGGTGTTCAAAGACGCCATCCCTATCTTCATTACATTTTTCTGACCGTTTTTGAACCGCATGAAGGGTTCCTACCGTCCATAGCTTGCAACTTTTCGGTTATTGTCTGTTGCAATGTATTCACATCAGCATTTCCCTTCTTACACATTTTGTTCTTCGAATAGTTCCACAGAAAAAAGTCGAGAGGGCTAAGGTTAGGAGACCTGGGAGGCCATTGAATAGGGTCGTATGTTCTTATCCATTTATCATTGAATAATGCCATTATAATCTGACTCGTCTCTCTACAGTTATGGGCAGGTGCTCCATGATGGTGATCAAGGTCAAGTTCAAGTCAACGTTGAGCCAAAATCAAATTCATACAAAAAATTATTAGAAAAGTTACCCTTGACCTCCACGTATCTTGCACCTCTTTAATTAAAGAGCCGTTACGAAGAAACGGACCAACAATTTGTGATTCAATAATTCCGCACCAAACATTCATGCTTAGTGAAAAGAACCCAACGAATTGATCTTCACAAACTCCATTTTCAAAAATATCACATGTTTCGCTATCACATAAGATTTTTCCTAGTGAATAGCATGCTTTAAATCGTACGGCGAAACATCGATGTCTACCAGTGAGGATGACAGTGTTCCATGTATTGTGTAGGAATCCTGTGAAAGATATCTGATTTAATTTCATAACGAATGTTTGGAATACAAACTGAGTAGAGAAAAGTGTTTTTTTGTATAATTCAGTGTTCATATAAAAATATTTGTTTCGAAAAAACCATTCTTTCGTGTAATTCAATGTTTATATGATAGCTCTTTCAGGAGGGCTTTTTCTTTTAGTTTGTACCAGAAAGTTACTTCTTTGCATGATCTACACATCAATGTATAGAGTTACATTGATGTGTAGATCATGCATTACATTGATTGCTTCCTTCCTTTCTTTGGAACATTCCTACATTTTTTTGTATTAAGATGAAGTAGTAGAAAGCCAAAAACTTTCCTTACCAAAAGCTAGTAACTCCTGAAAATATAACCCTTTCAATTTGAAGTTATAATTAACATTTACATTATATATTACTATGTTTAAGTACTTGGAATAGTGAAGGTATCTTTGTAAAAGAAACGACTATACTATACTTTTGTAATTTATATAGTAAAGGGTGATCATGATCAACTTTGATCAATTTCAACTTTTTTCAAAAGAAGCTCTTTCAGAGGATTATCGAAATATATTCGAATCAGGAAAATATTTAAACATTTCCTTCGAGTTTATTAGTTAATTTTATCAATTGGAATGTCCATTTCAATATCCATTTTATTTTCATAATTTTCTTTGAGTTTATGTTTCGGATCTGCAGAATTTTGCAAATTTGCATATTTTTTTAACTTCAAATTGCAAAACTATCATGCGTCACGATTAGAGAGAAAAAAATCCGGGCTAGAAGGCCGAGATCGAATGGAACTTGCAGTACCAAAAGTTACTGCGTCGACATCATCAGTGATATATGCGTTGACTGCGAGGACGAACGTCATAATAATATCTCAAAGTCAACTCATATAACATTGATGATGTCTGCCGCAGTAATAGATGAAACGTTCAATACTTCAGATTTCGTTTGTCTACGGCCTTCCGGCCCGGATTTTTTGTTTCTAATGGCTGAAAAACGATGAATTTTCTAATTTCTTCAGCTAGTTTTTACATCTTGTATGAATTGTAATTATAAAACGTTTTCTCTCTTCAATACGTTTCTAAAATGAATAGGAATTACAATTAATGAAGTGAATATGAAGTGAAATTTGTATTCTTCACTCAATAAAATGTAACACCCTAGTTTCAAATTTAGTGAAATCCCACAAATGCGAAATACCATGTTGTATGCAAATTCAAAATAGAATAATATCAAAGCAAAAACACAGATTAAATAATTACATATTTTAGTATTGTATATTTTTTCTAACCATTGTTTGTTTTTTTCAGTATAGAAGATCATAGTATCCAAAAAACTGAAAAAGATACAATTTAAATCAGTTGTTCGTTTCTTGATTTGATTAATCATGAAATAAAACCAAAAATTCTTTAAATTCATAGAATTGTCAACAACAAAAAGTTTTCATGTATTTGTCTATCTTCAATTTATGAGAAAATCGTTTTTACAATTACATTGTTTACCAAAGTTACGAATACTACTGCAGTTTTTTGCCAACACCAAATCGTTGTTTTAACACCTCGACATGTGTTTCGATCACCAAGTTATCATCTTCAAGAGGATCATCTTTAAAGTATCTCTTGAAAATGATCACTTGGTGATGGAAACACGTGTCGAGGTGTTAAAACAACGATTTGGTATTGGGAAAAAACTCCAGTAATATTCATTACTATACAATCGAGGAGGACGTTACTGACTGCCAACGTGTACAACATGAATTAGATGTAATCAAACTTTGGTGTAATAATAATCGTCTACAACTGAACTACCCAAATGTAAAATAATATCATTTACAACAAAAAAGCGAACTTTAATGTACGATTATTCAATCAACAAATCTACAATCAACAACGTACATGAGATAAAAGATCTTGGTATAACATACGACAGTAAATTAACATTTACAACACATAAGGAATATGACTGCTGATGTAAATAGGATGCTTGGATTCATTTACAGAAATGGCAAACACTTCAAAAGTATTGCCACATTAAAATTGCTATATTTTGCGTATGCCAGATCTAAGTTAGAGTATGGCTCTTGTGTTATGGAATCCAGTTTACGACTACCAAAAAACATCAATTGAGAGCGTGCAAAGGACGTTCCTAAAATACGTATGTCTAAAAGTTGATGGTCAATAACCAACGAGTGACATTGATCATAACATTTTGTTGACACGATTTGATATGACATCTTTGGAAAACAGGAGAGTTATCCTTGGTATAAAATTCCTACATAAATTACTGAACTATTGACAGTACGGCTCTTTTAACCGAGATCAATTTTTTTGTACCAAGAAGTGATGCGAAGCATCACGCACAAATGTTATGCTACGATCACCATTGAATTTTATGTGCAGTAGCTTCAATAAAATCTGTACACACTGCGATATTTATTTGTATCAGTACTGCTACATTGCATTATTTGTAACTTTTTATGTTATATACTCAATTTTTCATTTCTCTTTTGAAATTCTACTTATACGAATATTTTATATATACTTTGTTTTAGCATTTACTTTTATACATTTCCATATTCCATTATTTGTTATATCTATTTCATATATTCTCTGTAATAATAGCATTTCCTATAACTGGGCACTCCTGTTGGACATAATTTTTTTTTTTTAGTTACTTCATCAAAGGTTCCAAACAGTGCATCACAAGTACCAAAGTTATAGCTAACCCAATTGAATACTATTTTGATAGTTTTTTTCCCGTGTTTGACATGATTTCTCGAATTGACATAACTTTCTTGTTTATGAACCGATATTGAATACAATACAAATTTTACGTGGTCTTAAACTCCTTCAGCAAAATATTGATCTATAGAAAACACTGTAGGGACAAGTGATAGGTGAATTATTAATCAGTCAGACGCAGCGTTTACAAATAATAAAATTCATTAATAACACCAACAAATGACTAAACAGAAAAAAAATAGTGTAACCTCGTGGCGAGAAGAATGAGAAATAGGATTAGCTCGGCCCAAATCCCAGAACAGAATCAATGAATCTCTGCTAAAAATGTTTCTCGAGTCACTAGCGAAATAATCGTCATTGACAATATGGTCTGGGTCATAAATATATTCGAGAAGGGTCAATCACTTATTCCCTTATCTTAATCCATCAAAGTGTTAACAATGGCTACGTACTCGGAACATACCAAATTTTTTCCTTCTAAATATCCATATGTTTTTCGGCAAAAACCGTTGGGTTGGAGAGATGAGAGAATAGAGTATTTCAATGATTTGCCATGAAAAAATACAAATATGCTGAGTAAAAATAAAAAGAAAAGAATTATCATAAAAAACCCAAGAAGATGGAAATTTCGTACGACTGCTCGATAATAGAGTTATGAGAAGTTAATTTCCTAACAATAATTTATAATACAAAAAATAAAAATCAATAAAGAAATGAAATGTTTGTTAAACTAAATAGTTGTAGGAAAAACCCTAAAACACATTTTTCTAAATAACTAGAAAACATTTCCTTCAGATTCTGACACATAAGAGATCCATTCAAGACATCT
>WOGJ01073568.1:0-11570 GCA_015342185.1 Leptinotarsa juncta | reverse complement strand
ACTTTATCGAAATATTGGAATAACTTGTGTTATAAGAGTACACTTCCGTTCTGCTGATCACCCAAAGATAGTTCCTAAGTTTTGTTTTGATATTCAATTTTCATATATTTTCTCAGAGAAAAACTGTACCATGAGGACCGTACTTTTCCTTGACGAGTCAGCTTTATTGAAAAAACTGGATAAAACTCCATCTCCGATATGTTATCGATAATCAGCGCCGGTCGTCGCTGACGAAGTCATTTAACAAGCAAAATATAATCGCTAGAAATTAACCTGATGCTTTTTCGGATTAAATCAAATCCTTTTCGTTTGAAGTCGGTCTCGAGAGAGAGAGATATGGAAACCGACGCAGCTATCTTGACAAATCTGAGAGGAAGTCTTTCCACAATGGCTCGCTATTAACATAGAGAGCTTTGAGACAAAGCATTCGCTGATAACCGTTTTCTGCATAGGACAGGCACACAATATCATGTTAAGTACCTAGACGGTAAGCCTCTTTATAAATTTCAGCCTGGAGATGAACGTCTGGTAAGTAGCGGTGAACTATACACGTTCTACTCGACTGAAAAAAATTCACTTTTCTGCTTCCGGAAAAAATTAAAAGGTCATGGGTGTAACAATCCTTGGATAAAAGAGGCGATTTTGAAGAGAACTCGAAGCCTTATACGGTGATGCGGACGTGAAAAGTGATTCTTTCTTCTAAGAGTAGATATCGAGGTTTGACAAATTTCACAGGAAAAAAACAACAATAAATTACTCTTTCGTCACTGTTTAATACAGTACAAACGTAAGTAGTACCCTGCTCTCGTAACTTTTGAACGGTCAAGATATCGAAATCGAAAAAAATTCTTATGAAAAGGGGCATTTTGAGTACAATTGACTTGTTTTAAAAGTTTCGTCCATTTTTATGGCTCTAGTTGAAACTGTAATATTTCAGTGACTAGTCATCCTATTCCATCGAAATAAGTGGCATTTGAGTCAGTGCACGTAATAAAAGTGGATTGAATTTATCAGCATAGACATTGTATGCTCAGGATTTAGTAGATGATCATCCTGGTTCTGATTGACGAATGAGCGGACGGGCGTTGTCGTGATGCAGAATCAGACCACTTCTGTTGGCCAGTGCCGGCTGTTGCTGGCGCAAAATGGAACAGTTTAATCTTCCTCTTATAGATGATCACCTGGTGATAAAACTCCAGTAATATCCATTACTACACAAACTGTTTCAAACAGAGCATCACAAACCTATATTTATTAAGAAAAATACAAAAGTGGGGTCTTATGACTCAAGTGTTACTATTTTCATTCAAGTTTGAAGATCGTCGTAGTTTGAAACTGCATCCTGACATTTCGCCAGCACTTGTGGCTGGCTTCTTCAGAGGCTCATTCATCTTGATGATTGTATTAATGTTGACTCAGGTAGTTCGCCTCTCTAGTTGATGTGTTGCTATTGGTCGAAGTGTTATTACCTGTTAATGCCATATCTATTCCTGCCGTACATCTTAGCGGGTTATTATTGGTTATGGTATTGATATCTGACTTATTATTGAGTGACTTGTGGTCCCTAAAAGCCGCAACATTGCATTGCGCTGTTGCCATTTAGGACTTTTCGCTCGAAAAATATTTCAGTTCTCTATATAACCACCTTGTTTTGAATTTGGATAAGTAGCTGTGAAGTTATTGGTATACGTAATGAAGACCAAGAGAAATGATAATTCGTAACACTGCAATCAACAAAGGAATGAAACAGCTCCAAATTTAGTTTTCGCGAGTTACAAACAAGATTGTAATCAATAATTACGCAAATGGTTATTGAAAATGGAAACAGTGAAGGTTGTTGCATAGAGAATGAAAATGTTGATAGGTATGGGAAATAAAGTTTTCATCTTTCTAATACTTCATCTTCAGATATCATTCACAGGATTACTACACAATATACAAGAGTAAAAATTTCACTCACATAGAAAACTGTCATCTTCACTGGTAGACATCCGATGATTCGCCGTAAGACACTTGCCTTAGGACTTTTGACTACCAATCTGGATAACATTAGAAAAAACATACAATCCATTCATAAAATCACGATTTAATGTCACGGAATGAGTTTGATCTATTCATGTCATTGATGACATAGTCATGACATTCATTCGCTCATTTGATTGAATCCCAGTCAAAAGAATCTTCTTTAAATCAAAAATGGTATATTTTGAGGAATGATTGGTAGATATGTTATTGATAAATGCATTCGATCGTTACTATAACAGCGAAATAATGACCGATAGCTTTTTGACATGAAGGTAGTTGTCATTATGATTTTCGGACGTTTGCATGATTTTTGTTGGCAATTATCGCAATGAACTATGGAAAGCAGAAGCGATAGTTAGTTTGAAAATGTGCCTCATGAAGATTCCAATACAGTAGCTACTGCTATGGCACAATTATTGCCTAAAAAATCGAAGTGGAGGTACGAACATTTTTATAATTTGTTCTCGAAAGGCAAAACTGTTAGAGATGGATTGATTGCTTATTTGGCGCAAAAATCCGGAACTCTCAAATCCTCTACCTTGTGGATGAGCAAATTATCTGTATTGGAAAGTATCATTTCAGTGAAGAAAAATGTAAACATAGCTACTTTTTCGAAGGTTATCGCATTTCTTGAAACGAATGTTTCAAGAAATGTCTTCAACAGCGAGCTGATTACTATCATTATCATTATTATAAAACTTCCAAGGCAGAGAATGGAAGTGTTTTTTGGAAAAGAAAATCTGTTGATGCCTTCACGTTTCCATGAAAAATCCATCGAATATTGTTAATTTGTTTGTTTGAAGTGTTTGAAGATAATGAAAAAGTCAAGCCTGCGGTACCATTTTCGCCAGTTCACTCAACTGACCTTACCAAACTCATTACTTTTTCATGCAAGACAATATTCAAAACCTTCGAACTTCAGTAACATGTATGAGGTGAATATTTACTTTCAATATGAAACCAACCCTTCATTCATGTTTACTCACCCATAAACCGTTACGTATCGAAGTTAGTTAATAAAAACGGGGCTCGTTTTGAACCCCTTATATATAATTTATCGTCTCTACCTACTTTAACTGCTTTTGTTGTGAGCATTTGTATTATTAAAAATGCCAGTTCCCCATTTCAAATCCATGCAATATGTTCTGATATACTTTTTTATGTCCAACGGCAGGGTGGCGATATGGAAACAAATCACATTTGTTTCCCACCCTTCATGATTGAATGTTATTTCTTGATCTGTTGAGTGGTTTGTATTTATTGAGGTTTTTTGTTGTTGTTCGATGACACAATAGGTCTCAGAAGTATTTCCACAAATAAATCCATCAATACCTGCTAGGGATCGCACTTCATAAAGAGTAAGATATTGTTAATCCTCAGCTCGCACGAGTTTAACCTCCTGAGAATGATTGAAATGAAGTGAGAAGTGAGGTACAAATTTACTACATAGTACATATTCAGAATCGATGGACGTCCTCTGTGTGCATGTTTGAAGGAACTGATGGAACAGGTGATAACATTGCTTGACTTCTGAACTGAATTCGATTATATGTATAAGAAATTAAATTTTGAAAGAGTATTTTCTGGTCCGTGCCATGCTTCACATTAAGCTTGCAGTTGAACTTATTACTACTGAAATTCTCTTGCTGCTGGAGGTCATTCAAAGTCAAATCCCAAATACTGCCCCACCTTGGCTACGTCGTGCGACGTTTGTGGAGGTCGTTCCAAGATTCAAACTGGTGGGTAGAGGTTTCGAAATCGGCTCAAACCAACTAGGAATTACAGTTAGATCTCAAAAGTGAAGTGAACAGCTGGCTAGTATATTGGACTATCTAGTTCCTAGATAACTGCTGATGAAGATTGCCGAAATCCTGGATCTCAAATCAGAGAAATGAAAAGAAGGAAATCATTGGTTCTTCGATTGTTCTTAGAGATAGGATAACGATCAGGTGTTCTAAGGTTTAAAGTTTTGAAACCTGTGGTAAGCCCCTGTATGTTGTAGCCGATCAGATTGATAAATATTCCTACCTAGGAAACTAATGGGAAACAACCGAGTAAACCTGATTGTTTGTTTAATTGGAGTGCTTTACTGATTGCCTACTGTGAAAATGAGTTGATCTACAGTGAAGATTATCGAAAAGGGAGCACAATATTTCTGTAATTCGTATTGATGACGTCCAAATAAGCTTTCCATTTGGTAACCCTTTTCACCACTTCTTACCGAATTTCTATGAACTAGGCACACATACTATTTTTTCACTCTAAATCAGGACAACAGTGAAGAAATCTGACCCTCAACGTGGGGTCAAAGTCTTGTACCATTTGTAATGAAGATTTTTTTCATTAAGCTCATCTGTTCAATTTTATTCATCACTTGCAAAAAACATTTTCATGAACAACATAACCTCAAACAATCGCTAATAATGACGTGTTTTAAATGTCATTGATTCATTCAGAAAGACGGATATGAATAGTAGGTCGTAATCATTCTTTAATGTATTTTCATATGAGGTGTGATAATTGAGTTTGTGAAGTACTGGTTTTGTTTTGTTGCAGGTAAGACTTTCCTCAGCATATGTTAATCTTTCTACTGTGAAACATGGAGATGGGAAGAAGGGCAGCTTCAAAGTTAAGTGAAACTTCATATACCATATTTTCAAAACAGTCTGTTCTTACATTCGGGTTCAAAATATTGAATATTCTGAATGCATCAAGCTGGTTAACGAGTGTGAAATAGATTTTGATTCTGTCAATAAACTAGTAGACAATGTATTTGAAAACTATTTCAAATTCTCTTCATTTCAGTTGAACGTTTTTTAGGTTGTTCTCCTTTTGTTTTTTTTTCACGGCTTTTAAGAACTTTCTATATTCCTATAAGCTCCGTTCTCCCTTCCAATCGAATCCCCTTCCAAACCATCACTGTTCCTTCTTGATAACTGTACACCTCCTGAACTGCAGATAGACGTTCTACATTTCCAGGGAATCTCCAGACACGAATTCTTGTGAAATCTGGATAAAAACCAGACATTTATGTCTCCAAACAGCACATAGCTTCATTTTTGGTATCCCCAGGTATGGTCTTCTAGTGCCCATGCAAGTCTGCGGGCGCAGGCCTCTTGTTGATGGGAGGACGAGTAGTGATTTACGAGATTGAAGTTCATCATGCAGCCTGTTCCTCACAGTTTGGTCGCTCACAACGATATGATGTGTGTGAAGTAGTTGATTTGCCTACCGAGGAGCAATTATCGTTCATCTTGTATTGTCTGCAAATGCAATATCTGGGGTTTTTGAACGGCCTCCTGTATGTCGCTCTTTTTAATTGAACTTCAGTGACGAAGACATCTGAAACAGCTTTTTGAGTTTGACCAGCTTCGACCATCTCAACTGCTCGTAAATGCTCTCCACGTATCTAATGTCAATGTTGCATGTTTTTTATCAGTGATTGAAAAATCAAGCTGGAATATCGTTATTTCATGTTCTTGAAAGGAAATACAAGAAAGTATCTATATTTAATTCTACACTATAAAGAATTCCTTGTTTTTTATGATGTACTGCATACTTTACAGCATTTTATATAAAAGAAAGGATAAAGCAATATACCAGTTGATCCTGAAAAGCTTCATGAACCATAAATATTTGTCCTTAGACTTTTTGATGTGCGCATTTTAGTTTTCCCAGTAGATAATGGAAAAATACTGCTAAATATTGAATATTCACCATATTTCACCTATCAAGAAGCTCCTCTAGTCCAGCTGATGTGAAGTAAGTGAACTCATGTTATTTTCAGTTCATTTGGGACTGTTTTAATAATGTTACCCTACGTCACCTCAAAGAAAAAACTCCAATAAGCCGTCCACTTCAGCCTTAAAAAATCCCAGGGGTAGGTACTCCATGAACTAAGGCTTCTGTTAGATTAATCTTTTTTGTAAAGTTTATTACTTCATATAGACATAAAAGAATCAATACAAAGTGGAGGGCCTGAATTCAGATAGAGAAATGAGGTGTAAACCATGATGTGTCCCAACTTTGATGAAAGATAATAATGCCCTATTAAATCGATGGGAAGGGGATTGCCAATTCCATTAGCGTAGATGTGTTCGTTCAATACTTTCGAACAGTGAGACAGAAATCGAGAATTGAACTGAGGTTCAATATTGCGGTTCACGATTAACAAAATGGGTTAATCTAAATTTCAGACACCGTGGAAGTAAATATTATTATTTGGAATATATTTCCAATTAGTTTTTTGCTGAAATAGTGAAGTTTTTCGTTGACATACTTTTGCAATGTCACAATTTGTAAGACCCATAACAAATTGATTCTCAAATGTTGATATTTACCTTCTATGAAATCTTCCCATTGAAATTTCATTATTGAAGAAGGGCAACATATCTGTCATCGTGATGACCAGTATGAAGCTTGTCGCTCGCTTCAGCTTTGTTCGAGGTATGATACCTACTATGAAAGAATTCGATTCTTATTATTTGAACTCATCGATTTCTTGAGTGGCGGGGAGTCACTGTCGCTCCCTTAAGGGTGATTGACAGGCTTTTGGTGCAGACCATACGGCACTCAGCCAATAAAGTCACCGGTCAACTACCCAATTCTGCGTCTGCGGCAACAGGCGTGGGCCGGTTTCAAGCTAGATATGTGGTAGAGGTGTCTAGTAAGAGCCTTAGACAGTTACTCATTCAACGTTGGGAAGGTAATTTTCCTAACATGAGTGCCTCTTCATAGTAAAGTAAGGGTATACGGTGCAGACCACACGGCATACACCCAAAAGTTGTTGGCGAACCGCCCTATCCCGCACCTACACGGGCAATGGGCGCGATGTCTTCAACATAAGATGTGTGGTAGAGGTCGCTCGAAAGGGTCCTCGATGGTTACTCATCAAACGTTGGATAGGGAACTTTCCTAACCTGAGATCTAGAGGGAGTGCCCACTCGCGGCTGGAGGCTCCATCTCTATTGGCGTTGGTCTTTTAGGGGCAGTGCTTCTCTAGGAGGTGAAAGGAGCGGTTGCGTTAATCCATTCATGGGTGCATGCAGCCCCTTACTGGGACACTGGGCAGTTAGTGCTGCCCCATGATTCCCTCATGCTTCTCTATAGATCCAAATGTTCGAGGTGTCGGGGCTTGCGGTCCATCCAATGGAAACTAGTATCCGAGTCTAGCCTTGGAGGACACCCAGGCAGGCGCTTGAGGTGTCGGGCCCGGATAGACAAGGCTACTAGTATCCGAACTTAGGATCTCAACCTGTCACTTCTTGGGCCACATCCTTTTTCTGATTTGGCGGGCTAGTGGGGGCAGATATGCGATGCGAGTACTCGCTGACGAAATTCGAGCTGAGTTGATCTGGTCGCTTGTCGAAAGCATCCGATAGTCCTGCATTTTACTTTGTCACAAGTTTTGTGTATAACGGGGGAAACCCCGGGTTCAGATGCTGTAGCTAAAACTCGGCAGGGCCAGATTAATGTGGATAAAGGGGGTTCTCACGGATTCTCGCATATCCACCTCGCCCACACGCAATCGCAGCAACGCCAGGGTGGAGCTGAGGGACCTAATTGGCCCCCAGACCCCCTGGTGTGGTCGTAACTATGGTATTAGCCACGGAAGTAGTTGTTTTCTGATTGGAATTTCAGTTAGGAAAAAAAGAAATAGTTTTGTATAGATAATATTGTGAATAATTGTATGTTTTAAATTAGAAATACTTCTGTAAATAATGAAATATATCATTTGTAATGAACTCATATGAGCTTATGAGAAGGGATATAAGATTTCAATGTGTTTGTGTACAGGTGCGATTTGTTGGCAGTAGTAAACAGATGGCAACTTTGTGTTCAGAGGATACTTCTATTAGTTCACCTCTCTCTTTCTTGTGACTGTTTGACCAGAAGAGTTGGCCTTGATTAACTGATGTATTACAAAAGTGATATCCGTGTTTCATTGGCAATCAGTAAATAAAAAAATATATATTCTCAAAGACATTACACTATTATTTTTGCTCACTTTCCACAAAATATATCATAAAATCACGTCACAAGATTAGAAATACATAGACTCGAAACCACCTACAGCCTTGTCGATCTTTCACTACATTGGTTTGTCAGATGCTTCAGTTCTTTTTTCTGAAACTATTTACAAAACAAACGCCAGGAAGTTGTTCTTGATGGAGAACATTACACACCTCTGAATTTAAAGATTGGCGTTCCTCAGGGATCAGTTCTTGGACCTCTATTATTTACGATATACACCAGTCAATTACTGACATGCCTTCAGTACTGGTACACTCTCTCTACCATATCGACCGGTATTCACGTATAAATGCTTCAATAATGGCTTCCAGAGCATCAGTCGTTGCTGGTTTCCCTCTGTAGATACGAGCCTTAACATGACCCCAGAAGAAATTATCTAAAGGCGTTAAATCACATGATCTAGGCTGCCAATTGACGGGCATCGAACATGAGATAAACTGTTCACCGAAGGCGGCTCTTAATTGGGCCATTCTGTCGCGTGCCGTGTGGCATGTGGCACCGTCTTGTTGAAAACACATGTCAGGCATGTCCAATTTTTCCATTTTGTGTAACAAAAAGTCTTCAATTATCACACGGTAGCGCTTGCCATTCACAGTAACCTTCCGGCCATTGCCGTCTTTGAAGAAGTACGGCCCGATGATGCCACCGACTCATAATCCACACCAAACAGTGGCTTTTTCGGAATGCATCGGAAGCTCTTGCAATTGGCTGTTCTTCACTCTCGATGTGGCAATTTTGCTTGTTAATTTATCCATTAAACCAGAAATGAGCCTCGTCGCTGAACACAATGTTTCGATAAAAATGTGTATCTTGCCATTGTATCAACAAATGTTAGACGTTGTGAGAAGTCGTGTAGCTTCAATTCTTGCACCAGCTGTATCTTATAAGGTTTGACACCCAAATCCTTTCGCTAAATTTTCCACCCAATGGAGTAACAGAGGCCCAATTGCTGCGAACGCCGGCATATCGACATTTCACGGTCATCACGAACACTGGCGGATACAGCTGCAATATTTTTTTTGGTCCTCACTCTATGTATACGTGTTGGTGGTATAATGTCCAATAATGTAAACTTGGTTCGAAATTCAGTCACAAGCTTCCGAATAGCTCCCTCAGTAAGCCGACGAAACTGACCAAAAATTGGAAGAAGTTCACGATGCACTTTCTTCACCAAGCATGGATTTTGATAATAAAATTCAATAATTTGCAAGCGTTGTTCATTCGTAAGTCGATTGATGGTTAAATTTTAGACCAAAATGAACAAGTCTGACAATGAAACAAGACACGATTCAGGCGTGATCTGTCAAAAACAGTGTTGCCAAAAAGATATCAGCAAAAAAAATCACTCCATACATTAGGTTATGCATTCGATTAAAATCTGCCATATTCATTCAAGCATATTCTATGAATATATAAATATGTGAAAAACAGATTTCAAACAGATTTTTTTTAAACAGACATACTATCGTTTTATGTCATAGAGGGAATATTCCATGAATATCTGGTGCTGCGTGGTTACTAGTAAACAAACTTGATTACTCTACTCGACAATATATTTCTTTTGTTGTTGTATGTTGTATTCATTATATTTTTGTTGCCAGTTCTCGTAGCTGGCTGTGAAGGTGAATTGGTATAGCATACCTGTAGTGTTTGTTCTACACTGTAGTTTTGGACTTCACCTTTTGGTTGTTATATTTCACCTAGTAAAGATCATTATTATTTTTGTACATGGTTTATATTGTCGCCAAAAGACTTTTGAGGAAAAAAAAAACTTTTAAATATCATTTTCTTCCTTTCAACTCTCCCATCTTTCATTTGTATTGCTAATAACTCAAAATTACTCATACTCGTCTGCTGATCGAAATATAAATCTTTCCTATTACAAATAATCCAACGACTGATGTCATCCCTCTTCAAAACGCATTTCCAAAAATTCCATACAGTCTCCCGTCATGCACCTCTTCCATTAAAACTTCAATCGGAGGATTTGATCCGAAGTCTATCATCCCCCTCGGGGGAGACGTAACTATGACGACGCCGCTGATCAGAGTAAATAACAAGATTCGAATCGGCACTCACATGGGCGCAACACAAAAATCCGACCTTGAATGCGACACAAGGATTAGGACTGTGATACTCGCGAGGAACAGGAGAGACATGCATTGTGTCCCCGTATTGTGTCGTGTCATTTCCAGAGGGTAAGTTCTGGAGTGCTTGAATAGCCCGGTATATCAACCTCTGTTTGTGCATAAAACCCCTATTCGTGATGTTGATTAAGTATGTGCGGAGTTGGAACAATAATATTCAGGTCATAGATGGAAACGGCATGTGGGTGACACATTTTTTCAGCATCATGCGCTAGGGGGGAACCATTCATATGTTTTTTGCATTTTTATCAAGATAAGAATGTACAGGGAAAACTTCCTCTTTTTAGATATGAGACATCAAGAATCAACCCAATGTACCTATATAAGTTTGGTCCTCATTCTAGATGAAATTTATCATGGAAACAACATATAAAAATAGCTGCCGTATTTGAAATATTATTTGAAATAAGAAGTTTTTTATCATTGAAATATCCTGAATCGATTTATTTTACTTTATTCGTAGAGCTTGCTACATAATTTTATCCAACGTATCGGGAGCTGTAATTTCGTAAACGGTATCTGGTCCCGCGATATGAATTAGGATGATGTTCAAGAGCTAGCTGGTGCTCATTGTAGACTACAGTCGGAGAGGGATACTGAGTGGAATAACCTTCAAATTCACAACATATTATAACTAATCCTATCGAGGCCTACCTCATAGTCTTCAGCAGATATTGAGTATAGATCAAATTGGGTTCCCAAAGTATACTGTGCTCGTAGAATTCATTGTACGGATAGTTGGACACAAGATGCATCAAGTAAATGAATGCAGAAAGACAGTATGGCAGCAGACTGAGATTGACAAAAATCTTGTTTGAAACGTTATGAGGAGATTTCAGATAGCTTGATGTCATAAATAATTTGACGTTCAGAGGGATCCACTACCCATAATTATACAGAGCCTGGAAAATTCTATAATTCTTGATAAATTGGGGGAAATTTTAAATTCAAATAGAAAACTTGAAATGCATTTGTGATGTTCTCCAATAAAAGGTACAAAGTGTACGATAATACGTTTTCTAGAAAAACGCGTTCTAAGTTTCGCAATGTATTACCACTATGTAGACGGCTTCAGTAGTCTAAAAGGTCTTGATATAATTGGGATGGGTATCTATGACGTCATTCCTTCAATCTGCGATTGTAGTGTGGCAGTAGCTTCAGTTATCTAGTCTGCGATCGGGCTCAATGCAGCGTTTCTAAAGTAACCTTTCCATTTTTGGGTTTTCTATCTCGTGACCACAAATGTTTTCTTTCAATTTCGTAGTTTTCGTGAGAATTCCATCGTGAATCATTAATTTTAATAAATTCTATTTGATCAAAATGAACGCGAGTGACGATTTAAAGAAGAATCAAGAGGTTTTAGAT